>WBZZ01003701.1:60000-77500 GCA_019918135.1 Paulinella micropora | reverse complement strand
GCATCTGGTCCACAATCAACTCCAAATGGTTCCATTTCCAAAGACGAGGCGCAAACCTTGCTTGTCGAACTGAAGCAGCTGATTGACGAAAAAGTTTTTCGAAAAGGCCGCAACTTCCGCACAGCCAATAATTCAATGTGAAGCACTCACATGATAATGATGATCCCGGACGCGGGACTCTGAGTGCGTCTGTCAGAAATAGTCTAAGGCCTAAGAGAAATTCCAAGCTCAGGGTCTCTTCAAGGCGAAGCCACCAGATGTCAGCTTGCAAGCGGCATCTGCTACACCCCCCCCCCCCCCAAACACACACACACACACACACACACACACGCACATAGGGCCAGCCGCTAAGGCCATTCTGACAGTGATGCAGGACGGTCCGACACTACAATAGCCGCCACGACTCAGCACCGGCCCGTCTCAATAAAGGGGTCACAGGGTCACAGCCGACGAGGCTGAGTCCATAAGTTGTCAAATAGTACCTAAACAGTGTTGACTCAGTCGCTTGGTTCAGCTAACTCAGTCCCCACTCATGATGTCATCAAATACTGGGCTAGTTGTGACTTGGTCCGAGGCTGCTGTTCAATTGGCTCCCTAAGTTGCTGACAGATATTCTTAGTAGCAGTGACTCAGTCATTCTCAGCAAGCCAGTGCGGCGATCGTCACGCCTCCGCTACAGACACGCAGTGTGAATTCGAACACCAGTGCGACAACTGGATATATCCCCCCCCCCCCCCCTCCCTCCCCCCGGCCACCCCACCACACCTCATGATCACCCCGGCCGCGCCGCCGCTCGGTCCGGCACTGACGGTGATCACCCGGACACTGAGTGATGAGTCGTGTTTGATCACGTGGGACGGTTCAGAAATCTGAGAGTGCGATCCGGAGTGCAGCACTGCATCATCTGATTCAGTGTAGTTACATATGTATACTATACAGTATGACATCATAGTGATTCACTTGAAGTGTACAGGACAGTACCGGCCCGGCGGCGGCGACGGTATGACTTCAGTAATAGTTCAAGTTTGAATAACAGTAAGGCTTTGAGTCACCGTTGAACAGACTTCTGCCGATC
The DNA here is from genome assembly GCA_019918135.1 of Paulinella micropora. Taxonomy (NCBI): domain Eukaryota; phylum Cercozoa; class Imbricatea; order Euglyphida; family Paulinellidae; genus Paulinella; species Paulinella micropora. Next base: position 76,425 of record WBZZ01003701.1, on the reverse strand, counting down.
CGAAGGCACGGTTAGCTGATAATGATCGGCCGGGCCCCGCGATCAATATTAATATCAAGTCACAAGTTTCAACAGCGGCAACAGCCTGCCTGCCGGACGGCGCCAGTCAGTGAGTCAGACGGGACGGTGTGTTTTCAAACTTACAGTCCAAGTAGCTGAGTATGTGGCACTCGGACGGTTACCGGTGAACATTAGTCAGTTACTGGCGTCCGGCACGGTACTACTACTGAATCATTTGATAATCAGTATATACTACTAACCGTAGGCTAATCAACGTTCACCTTACCTAGTATTTAATTTATTATCGGATCGGTCCGGCCCGGAGTTATCGGACTCAGCCTACGGCCGGTTGGACCGGGGCCTCGGAGTCCGACTCAGCCAACAGTGCGGCATGTAATCTCATTATCATTCAATCATCAGCCATACGGTAACTGAGTCACTGTCACTGATTTAAGTAGTATTTTTAGATGCTAGTCATTATCAGTCATACTGAGATGATAGTATGCCGACTCCTACTCTGACAGTCCGAGGCTGACTCGTAATTTAATTTCAACTCAGGCTGAGTCTTAATACTTAATCAAGTTACCTGTTTAGCCTGTGATAGTAGCAATCAAGTTAATTGAGAGTCGCACTATCGATCCGAGCCTAGTACCATATTAATTGTGAATGCACTCCATCAGTTGAGTCCAACTTTGAGCCCAGTGGTAGCTGAGGGTGACCCGAGTCGGAGTCCACCCAGCCGGCATTCGTCATGCAGGTCCAGTCTTTGAATAAAAACGTCATTCGTGTGTCGAATGCGTAAAAATTGAAAAGAATGAACTTCCGAATCAATAGGTGATGTACTACGGGGCGGCTATATACCAGCTCTTAGCCTGCTTATCAAGTTATTATCAAAAGGCCACTTAGTATGGCCAACCAGTTTGCCGCGTGTTTCCATCGGACATCATGTAAAGAATAAGACGCTGTCCTGCGCAATACTCTTGCGTATGTATATCAACCGCTTATGATCAAACTGTGTTATTCGGTAAATTCGTTTCAGTTAGCTACGTGTTTTCGTATGCAAAACAAGGGGTGGTTTGTACGTGTCTAGACATATTTTGCTAAAACAACTTTCAAGAAGGCAATATCAGGCCAATCAATTTTGGCGGTCACGTGCTTTTTCCGTATGGAAAAGGAGTGTGTCAACAAATCATGATGTTTGCAATTCCTAGTAAATACTATTGTACATGCCTAGACAGATTTGGCTAAAACAAAGCCTAAGGTAGTGAGGACTGGCTTCACTTTAGCTATTATTATATATATGATGCAACCTATTTGTACTATGTTCATTGTTTGATTGGATGATCCTCTTATTGTAGTAGGAAAGGTGCATCGTGTTGCTGGTGAGATGTGAGTTCAGCGGTGTGTGTATTACATTGTGCCTGTGTGTGCTCGCTGTAAGCGGAAGGGAAAGCATAGCTCGTTAAATTTGTTTTTGTTTTTTTTTGGGGGATGACAGTGTGCATGTCTTTCTTTCTCTTTCGCTGGTGGATATATGGCACTGCGGTGACGACATGTACAAGCAGGGCTCTTTTACTCTCTGTAGATGTGAGAGCGAGCATGTCTTTTGTCACTCTCTCTGGCACCAGGATTGGTGGTGAGGAAACGCATTATCGCTCTTTTGCTCTCTGGGGGATGGAAAACGATGAGCATGTCTTGCTATGTGGAGAGGTGGTGAGAGAGGCATGGTTGCTTTTTTGTCACTACGGATGACATGTCGCTTTTGGGCTGAGGATGCATGACTTATGCACGCAGCTTGTATGCAATCTGCATGCAAGAGGCATGTCGACAGCATGAGCGTTACACGCAACATGCATGCGTGCTGCATTGTGTATACATGGACACGTATTCATGCACACGCTATGGTGGAGGACCATTGATGCCTGGTGGCCACAGATGCAAGGCCATGCATTTGGAACACATGTACAGCATTGTATGGGCAAAGGCTGTGTATTGTGGGTATAAGTTGCGGGCCATAGGCGTGGCTCGGCAACATCTTTCTCGTGTTCTGAAACGGTGGGCCGGTAAACGTTCACGGTTGGTTGGCAGCTGTCTCTCGTTTGTCTATTGCACCAGGAGTGGTGGTAGGAGAGACTAGTTTGAGCTATCTGTTCTTATGCTCTGCCTGTGAGAGTCGGCGATGGAAAGGAGCAGTTGTCTCTTCCTCTCTCTCTCTCTCTCTCTCTCTCAGACTCTCTCTCTCTCTCTCTCTCTCTCTGCAGTAGCGCTGGTGGATTGCCTGCAGTTTTCGCTCTTTTTGGTTCGTACGGAAGGCAGAGGTGCATGGACAGGATATTCATGGGACGATGGCTTGACCAGCTTGAGTTGGCTCGTGGGGTCTGAATTCGAAGTCAGCCATGTCGAAGCAAGTTTGGTCAGAACAGCTTGAGGTGGCTCGCTGGGCAGCCATGCCGAGGGTAAGGAAAGGATTATTTATGAAAGGATTGATTGACTGGCTGGATATTGAGGCACGGGGTCGGTTATCCGTCGGAGATATACCGTTACCGGGAATATCCGTTACCAAATTTGTCTTCAGTGGCAAAGTCACGTAAACTTATTCTCGACCGGCCCTCCTTGCTAATTACCTATGTAATACCATTTTTGCTTACAAGTATACTTGAGTTGTACAATACATCTTGTCTAGACATTCTTGAATCATCTAGAATAGGCAAGGTCCCCGTCGGGACCTATGTAGGCCAGCCAATTGTAGAACGAATAGCTTAGATGGAACGGATAGGTTTCGTAGCTAGGGTGCTCAAGCAGCACAGTCTGTACCTCAGAATTAAAAGGTAACCACACTGCATAAGTGAACTGTAAACACTTGGACAATAATAACGGATTAGTAATACTGGGACGCTAGTATTGACTAGTTATTGAATATAGAGAGTGGTCAATTGCCTCACGGCATTGCCCACCCTCTGCGCTTTATAACCTTTTATTCCGGCAAGTACCGTTGCCCGTCAGCTAATGGGTCTTCCGGCTCGGAAGATTTACAACTCTGTCGGTTAATGAGCCTTGTTCGCGAGAAGACGGGCAAAAAGAACCTTACAAACAGCATTCCTGAGCTTGAGCAGGTCTTTGAAGACCGATATCAAACTTGGGAGTTCACGTTTAAGATGGTAGCGACCTCTGAGAGCTCACAGCTAGGAGACATAGTCAGTTTCATTGCAAAGCATCCAGAGAAAGCTGAAGAGAAATACCCATGGGATGAGTCTGCATTTAGTGTAGATGAACAGTACAGTATAGAGTCAGACACTAGTAATAGTGACTCAGCAGCTCGTACAGAACTTAAGACTCATGCAACATCATCAGACGCTGAGGCCTCTATGCTAAAAGAGAGCCAAGATGCACGAATAAGACCGAAAGAACGAAGTAAGTCTAAGAAAGAAAGAAGATCGAGAAGACGTAGGTTAAAGGAACGCAAGGAACACGCAAAGGCCATGCGCAAGCTAAGCCTTTATGTTTCCGTTGCCTTCAAGCATCCAACACTCATAGCTTTATGCATGACTGTCTCGGATGGCAACCCTATACGCATGTTGGTGCTTGTTAAGCGCCGGTATGGGGGTGCCAACGCAGCAGGAATGATAAAGCGTATGCTTGTTTTTATTTCATCCTACCCAAGAGGGGACATTGAGTTGTGGTTGGACAGAAATAGGTATCTTGAAGAATGTATTCAGCGCGACTACGGAGGTAAAATACCCGATGAATTCTTTTCTTCTTTTCTCTTGATGAAGTTCAAGAAGCATACAGTATTCGCGGGGTTGGATACAATGGTATACCAACTCGGTCGCGAGGACCGACTGAACCACCGTGAGGTGGAGAGAGTCATTCGCCAAGTCTGGCAAAATTTTCGTCTGAATTCTGGTCCGAAATCTCGGGTAAACCTGACTAGGCAAATGACACACAAACCCAACACAACCATACTCATTCGCAGACCGGCACAAGGTACGTTTGTAGCTAAAGAGAGCGAGGGTGAGGAAGAGAAGGGTGGTTGCTACAAGTGTGGGGCAAAGGACCATTGGCGCGCGACGTGCCCAAAATTGCCTTGCACACGGTGCAAGGGCAAAGAGCACAATCGTGCTCAATGTCCTCGTGCGAACACAATGGTGTTAGCACAGGGTGAGGACAACGGGAGAGTTAGTCCGGATGACGAGAGAGTTACCGTGCTAGAAGACGTAGCTATAGATCAAGCGGATGGTCTAGAGGGAGTGGGAGAGGAAGAGCAAGTTGAAGAGGAAGACGTTGATTTGTTTGAGGGAACTGTGTTTGTTTTGCATGGTGGTGGTGGTGAGGATGTTGAGGAGAGTGATGAAGATGGTGATGCACCTGCTCCACCTCCTATCATACTATTGCCTGCCCCCACATCATCAACTCGCAACATCGAAACAAAATCTCGTACACCAGTGCAGGGAGTAGAGAGGGCGAATGTGGTGAGAACTATTTCGTTGCCTTCACTGCCTACACCTATTGCTGCGGTGCCATCACTGCTCATGCCTCCACCCCCACAGAGAGAGAACAAAAACACAAACAAAAACCAACACCAAACCAAGACAGGATTGTCACAAAAACATTGGTAGGTAGGGAGATAGTTGCAGCTGCACCTGCACTGACCAACACTCCACGTCCACCACACCAACCAACAAAGAGAGAAAGAGAGAAGAAAATCACTTAACCAGTTCCACAAACAACCACAGCACCCAAAACAACAAACAAGGATAGACAGCCCGAGAAAATTTCGTGCAACAAGCAATGCTGCGGGAAAACTTCACGGGGTAAACCTTGCAAAGTTCGTTTAGGGGCCCATCTGTTCGGGTCACCTCAAAGAATGGCAGATAGGCTAATCTATGATGACTATTGTGGCTATCATGCGAGACAGAGTGCCTTTTTTCCGTTCATAGACATAGAACAGAGCGCAACAGACAGACCACCAGCAGTTGTCAATTATCCAAACGAAAAAAGGTTACGGGAAATAGCGAAAGAATTTCTCGATATGTTCGGTAATTTACGCTGTGTAGCTGAGGGAGAGGACTGGAATTATCAACCCCCTCCTTGGGTTGCTGATCCTACCTCCTCAGCTACACTAAACACACTGACTTGGAGGTTTGTAGGTGACCTCCCACAGACCGGTCGCGACGACCCGGGAACTTCCCAGACCGACCTAGCTTCAAGTTTTGACGCTGCGTCTCCGCGCAGAAGGTCTGCCCTCAGCGTCCCTGAGGAAGAGGAACCGGTAAGCACCCCCTCCTCCACTTCTACCATCATACCACCTTCTGTCGTTTCACCTTACAGATTAGTCTCGAGCATTGACATGCAGACAGTTGGAGAGATAGCTAGTGAGTTGAAAAGGTCAGGGGGAGTATGGGATGAGAGGAGAGTGATCGAGGTAGGAGGAACGATAGACGAATACTTGACTGATGTGATGAGAGCGATTGAGCTAGTGACTGTGACTCACAACACAAGACATACCACTAGCCCATACTCCACCCAACACGACAACAAGCATTTCACTCCAACTACACCTGACACACCCAACACACCGAACGATGATGGGATAGAGGTAAGACTAGATCCCACAGGTAGGTTTGTTGAGGTGACAGTTCCTCAGGAACTGATCACAGGTGCGTCTAGAGAGAGGATCAGTCAGTTAGACAGACAGGTAAGAGAAGTAATAGCTAACCTGCAGGAAGAACTGAAAGGACAGATTCAGACTGGGATGCCTGATAGAGACTATGACCCAGACGACTCTGATGACGTCCCTGAGCTCATGTCATCAGAGCCGTCTGAGTCCTCTGAGTCTGAAGAAGAAGAACAGACGAAAAAGAAAAGAAAGAAGAAGAAGTTGAAGAAGAAGAAGAAGAAAGACAAGAAAAACAAATCAAAGAAGAAACAGGACTCCACCACAGTCATGGCACATAGTAAGCTAGTAAAGAGCAAGCATGTGTATCAAGATAGTGGTGCGACACAGTATGTCTGTCACGACGACACGATGATGAAAGAACTGAAGAAGATCAGTAAGGTAACATTCAGTACAGGGAATGGAACGAGAGTGATAGGAGAGGCAGGGTTGATGTGTGTAGCAAGAGTAGATGGAGAGGGGCGAATGCATAAAATTTGCAAGAGTGCCTACTATGATCCACTCATGCCAATCAACGTTGCACCCACTGGCCCGATGGACCATTTCCATCACAGAGCAGTACTCCATCAAAATGGACAGATGTTCATCTTGAAGGGGGCACTGCCTGTGAAGGAAAAGGACATACTTGTCAGGGGGAGGCTAACTAAAGCCTTGCTATACAGATGGGATAGCCATAAGGATAGTAAGTTAGATCCTAAGTGTCGTTTCACACCTAAGGGTGCGCCTGAGAGAGAGAGGGAGGCGGGGCAACAGGGTGGGAGAACCCAAGCATAAAACCCACACCCTCAGACAATAAAGGGACAATAGTAACAGCAAAAGAGAGTAAAGTAAGTATTAATTCATCTAAACTAATAATAAAGAATGCTGTTCTGTTTGTTAAGTACCCTTCTACTGTCAAGAGAGTGAGAGTGCTGCCTGTTAGTATAGTGCATGCTATGGCGGGTCATGTAAGCTGGGAGCGGACTAAAGCTTTAGCTGACGCCGTAGGCATTAAGCTAGTAGGTAGAGATGGTAGTGTAGAGAGTGCAAAAGAAGAATGTAGAATGTGTGAGCCATGCATGATTGCCAAAGCCAGCGTGTTGCCTCGATTTGCTTCCAATCATTTGCCGAGCAGAGAGAGTGGGAGAGATGCTGCATTGCGACACGCAAGGCCCGTGGAGAGTCATGTCACGGGAAGGTAGAAGGTATAAATTCACGGTTATGGACGATTTCTCGGGTTATGCTCTTGATTTCTACTTAAGACATAAAAATGAATTTATATCTTGCATACATAAAGCAATAGCGTTTATTGAGAGACAGACAGAGAGTAAAGTTAAAGTTGTAGTTTGCGACCAGGAATTCACGGCACCAAGAGAGATCAGTGAGAAGTATAGTGACATAATATGGAAAGATGCAGCCACTGTTGATAAAGATGGTAATGCGAGAGCTGAAAGAATAAACGGGGTGACGGGGGGCCTGCTCGCGCACTTAGGCAGCATGCTCGATTTCCTCCCAACTTCTGGGCAGAAATGGAACATACAGCCACAGTGCTATATAATATATTACCTATTACTAAAGGACAACATAAGGGCACGTCGCCTTACCAATTACTCTTCCAACGAGCACCACCCTTGCATCAATTACGTCCAATTGGTTGCATGGGAGTGATGCACGTAGGAAAGGTAAATGGTAAAGGATCCATGCCCGGTAAGTTAGTAAAGTTAGTAGGATACGATATGCATCGCAATTTATACAGAGTTTGGGATGGACAGAAAGTCTTGTCAGGCGTTAGAAATGTCCGTTTTGATCTTAGTAGGGTAGGTGAGTCGATAGAGCCTCAGGTAGCTTGGGAAGATGCAACTGAGGGGGGGATAGACCCACAGCCAGAATTTAGCGATGAATTAGACCACAGCAACACACACGGGCTCTTAGACGCCGGGATAGCCGTAGGAACTAGCCAGGCAGTCGACATAGAACCCAGTTCCACTGATAGTCCAGTTGCACCATTCCCTCACAGTCCTACCACTACACCGCACGTAGACAGGGAGGTAGAGGATAAGGTAGAGGCCAAGCTAGAGACTGATCATGAACTCATGAGGTTGATGCAGTCCAGGGGGAGCAAATAGATGAGCGCATGAGTATAGGGCCCTTGCCAATAGATATGAACAGCCCACACGCGCAACATGACCCCCCAATACAGTATGTAGAGGGTAAGGCCCCAACCAAGGGAGTAACATGGGAACAGAGCGACAGGATAACAGAAGCGAACATAGTCAGCGGGAAGAGAGTGAGAAAGCAAGTAGATCTACACCGCACATCTGCACATCATGTTACAGCGATGATTGACATGGATGATTGCATTTCACATGAAGAAGCGAGTGAGTGGATGTTTTACATACATTTGCCGCCAGACTTAGCCATAGAGGGTATGACACCCAAAGATCTACAGGCAGGGATAGATAGAGAGCTACGTTCTATAGCGGAGTTCAAGACCTACCAATGGGTAGACGAAAGCGAGGCTAGGAAAGCCGGAGTTAAGATAGTGGGATTGACTTGGGTGCATAAGGTAAAAACTGACCAAGAGGATGGACTTCGGTTCGTCAAGTCACGTTTATCCTTAAGGGGAGACCAGTTGCAACCGGGTATAAGTTATAATCCTGAACACTTATACGTGCCATGCGCCAACCACAGATCAGTTTTGCTGCTTTGCATGTTGACAGTTGGCTATGGTAGGAGACTTTTCGGGGTAGACTTTAAAAACGCATATCTTAATGCCGACATGATTGACGCCATAAATGCTCGCCCACCACACGGTGCATCCATGTTAGGGAGAGTAGGAAAGATATGGAAGGTCGTCAAAGCATTATACGGCGCTCCCCAGTCGGAGAAGCGGTGGTATGATATATTTTCCGGCCTTCTAAAAGAGTTACGCTTTGTAACACTCCAATCTGACCCATGTATGTTTATGGAGAAAAGAGTGAAGATAGGGGATGGAATAGTAGGCGTCTTCCATGTAGACGGCCTCATTTTCACGGTTCCTAATAGGCAAGCCTATTACAATTTTGCGAGAAACTTGAGATGAACTTTCCCATCAAAAGACTCGGGTTGGCAAAAGAATTCAAGGGGATGGAAATTATTCAGACGAAGTCAGATATTATCCTAAGTCAGCAAAGTTACGCTCGGAAAGTTGTGAAATTTTACGGGTATGAACACTGCAAGCCCAGCGCAACTCCAGGTTCAAAAACTGACCCTATGCCAATGGACGCGCAAGCTAGACTTAGACAGTTCTCCATTCCACAGATAGTTGGGAGTTTACTCTTTTTGGCCAAGATGATTAGGCCGGATATTGAGGAAGCCCTCAATTCTGCAAGCGTTTTGCAGACAGTAGATGTGGGAAAGACTTATTCCAAGCTAGGGAAGATAATCCGATATCTGAAGAATGATAGAGTACTTAAGTTCAGTAAAACAGAACTTAGTGCGGGAGGGAAGGCAGGACCTATTGGACCCATGACAGTTTGGCCCGATGCGGCTCACAGGGTTTGTTTAAAGACGGGTAAATCTCGTACCGGGTATGTAGTCCTAGTAGGAGGGGATCCCGTGGCTTGGCTGTCCAAACGGCAGTCGAAAGTTGCCCTTTCATCGAATGACGCTGAAATTTTCGCTGCGAACGAGGCACTGAGGGAAGCTATGGCAATTCGCAACATGCGAAGTGAATTAGGCATTCCGGAGCCCAAACCATTCGAAGTTTACGAGGATAACGCACAAACCATACTAGCCGCACAACGCGGGTTAGCCGGACCACGCACGAAACACTTGCCTTTGGAAGAACACTACCTACATGAGCTAGAACAGGAAGGCATAGCTTTATTTAGGAAGATAGGTACTAAAGGTCAGTTAGGGGATGTTTTGACTAAGTATTTGCCCAAGGATCAAGCAGACATGTTGTTGGACGTGTTCTGCCCCAAATTGGATTTGGACGCGCCTAGAAAGATGGCGCTCTCGGACGAGTAGGATAGACATAGCCTTAGTAGGGGTTTAAGCCGATAATGACCAAGTCATTGGAGTAGTGACCGGAAATGAGTCCCAACACTCAATCTCGGTATCGCTTTACGTAATACGAGGGTCAACCTCGCTATTTGTTATATACCCAGCTTTCTAGGTTGTGTTTTGGCGCCTGGATCAGCCGACTCGGAAGTGGGCTGCGTCAACGATCGACTTAGTGCTTCTGGACACAAAGTCGTTAAGTAGCCTCCGGCTCTTAAGGATTTTGTATCCCAAAGCATTCTTGTAGCTTGCTAGGACTTGTCACGTTTATCTATGCTTTTGGTTTGTCTTTGCCGTGCGCTACCCCTTTTTCCGTTGATAGGAACTTTAGGTAGTAGAGCATGGGACGGGCCAAGAACACAAGACAAAGTCCGGGGGATCAAGGCCCAGAAGCAAATGCAAATGCGGGATTCGTTCGAGACCGGTTCGCGACAGTGAGCGCAAAGAAAACCGCGCGTTCGGCCGGCAATTACCCTTCGAATTATATTATTTTCATATATATTTTTCCGATAGGTACCCCTTGCCGGGGAAATGCTGCCGTTTTTATTTTTGCTAAGTCACGCATTAATATTATATCATATAAATAGTATTTTCTTTTATATCTCGATGTTCTATAACTACTGCGTTAATTTGGCATGATTATATTTCATATTGAATATTTTATATGCATTTGCCTTCATAACCTTTATTATATTATTCAATGCCACATTTATATGTTACTATGTGATGTCCATATAATTAACTAACCATTCGGCAAAGATGGGGGTATCACTTTTTCCGAAATTTTTCCAAGATTTTTAGCAACTTTCAGAAAACTTGTGCAAATGAAGGGAAATTCAGTATTTAGTTGCAGAACATAATAAAATGATATTAAAACATGTTTTTATTAATAGTCAACCACTTAGACTTCACCTCCGGAGGTGGACAGAAACCGGTCTGACACCTAATTTTTCCACTTTTTTTCATGCCGGCGACGACAAGACTATGCTGGAAACAAGCGACAAAAATGCACAGCTTGGTTTTTTTGCTTTGTTTTATTTGTTTTTAGTATTTTCCTACATTATGAGCTGCTTTTACTTCAAAAAATCCCTGCCGCCGCTGTGATAGGGGATTCACGTGGGTAGTGGAAGGGGGAGGGGGGGGGGGGTGGTTGTGTGATGTGAAGGTTGCAGTATTTCCTTGATTAGAATGTATTTCAAGGCTACATTAATGGGTCGTTGTCGTCAGAGCTATCAGAGCTACCGACATCTGCTGGCCACTCACACAATTGGCATTTGTCTCCACCTTCAGCGTTATGGATCTTACAGGAAGGGCAATCCCACGGATTGGGGCCTGGCTGATTTGCGCCTTGCACCTGACTGTTCCTGCGTTGAGATTGCATCGCCCGCTTGGAATCAGCTGAATTTCGCGCACGCTTGCGTCCGCGTTGACCTGCTGCTCGACGCGCGCGGCGACGTCCGCGCTGACGGCTTGGTTGGCGTCCTCGTGGCGGCACAGTTGAGTCTGAGACACCTACAGTAAATAATAACGAAATGCGACCAGTGTTGCAGATATAGCATACACTAGTACCGTTTTCTTCTTCCTCTGAGCTAGAAGAAGAGTTGTCTGTGCTAGTAGTAGAAGAAGAGTTCTCAGATAGCGCGGGTTCAGCACCAGCTAGTTTGGCATCCACTTCTTCTTCTAAGTTGCAGCGGCAGATTTGAAAATGGTTCCATGCTGAGTCAACAAGCTGCGCCTTTTTAAACTGCTTCCGGTCGGCATCTTGCGTTGCAACACCGTGCATTCTGAGCCAGTCCTTTAGTTCCTTGACTACCATTTGGCTGGATGCAAACGCTTGCTTGTCTTGAAACGATGTAAGTAAAATGAAAACTTTGCGCCACGGATGCTCAACATTTCCAAAAGCCAAGTCCTGCTCCCTCTTTTCTTCCTCAGTAAGCTCCTGTGCACCGCGCCATCGTGGGTGAGCGGGAGCCTTTCCCTCGTTAACAAAATATGTGCGTGGTAAAGAAAGAAGCTCGTCAGGTGTCAAATGGGTAAGAGCGTTTATCTTTTCTTTACGGTTAGGAGGCAACTCCATCCAATTCATCGGCAGCTCATCAACCAGTCGGAATTCTGCTTTGTATTTTCCACACTTCATATGAGCAGGGCGTCCGGGCAAACCACCGTCGAAGTAGTCGCCATCAATTTCGATTCTTGTCAGGTTCCCAGCCGCCAACATCTCCTCCACATGCGCAGTCTCGTCCGGCTCTAGGTACTTGCTCAAAGATCGAATATCCTTTTTCAAACGTGGGTTGACGAAGTATCCCACAGGAAGCTTGCGAGGCATATCAGCCGCTGCAATACATCCAACGCCCCGGTATTGCAATATATACAACACATGCACGTGAGGTGGGGGGGGGGGAGGGAAGGGAATAATATAATACAATACCGGGGCGCTGAATGAACAGTTTCACTGATGCTCCTTGGGGATTATCCTTCTCTCCATGAAATTCCTCCTGTGCGTCTCCCATTGTTTTGAAATCCGCAGTCGGTAACTGATCAGGATCCTCGTTCTTGGTGATGCGCCAGGCCAGAGGCCTGTTGTAATTCTTGAAGCTTTTGTTCATACATGGACTGAAATACGTCATCCAGTCGTAATTACATGCAAGAACAACCAACACAAAGGTCGATCTTTGTTTTTTGAAAGCAAGGATAAGTTTTAACAAAGCTTGAGCGATATTGGTTGTGAGGAAGGTGCTCTTCCACCCAATATCCATCACTCTGAATGACTGATCATTCCCGTCATGGCCGTGCCCAGGTGGCTTGCGATGAGATTCTACTTGCCAACGGATACCGCGGTCGACAACATTAAGCCCGATAAAGCCTAGCATAGCCCACGCAGTGTTATCACCGGCGCCGTCCCACTCCAGGAATAACTTCCAAGCTTGCATAGTGCGAGGATGCCAAAGCTCCCAATGCAAAAGTGATGCAAGCATGGTGATATTACTGTTCACGCCATGCTCCACTGCGCCTTCCAGGTACGTGAAAATAAAGTTAGTATCGGTAGTGTAACAAGTGTTGATACCGACACACAGGCGAAAGTCTTTAGCAGCACGGCGACAAGATGGAATCCGCACAGGCGGCTTCATATCTGCAGATATAACAGTAGCATGGAGATCTTCTTGCGCACCCTTCTTGCGTTGCATGCTCGCTACACGGCACGTTCTGTGAATTTTGTGATGAAGGCGGCTCTGGCGGCGCCAAGTCTGAGCTGCTGTGTCACTCAGGAAACCTCGGGCATGCCGAACCGCAAGCCTCGTGCAGATGTCGCATTTGGAAAAGTCTCCCGCTGCAGCACAAAGATGTAGTGAGTAATGATGAATGCTATGCTATGCTAACGATTCAAACATCAATCAATTATATGCATATTACCTCGTACAAACTTGACGTTTGAGAAATCCGCTTTCCAAACTTTGTTGATTGTGTTGTCTGTTGGAGGCTTATCAGGATTCACTCTCTTAGAAGTTCCGTACCGTAGACACACTTCTTTCCAGTTGTCCCGAACATACTTTTGCACTCCGGCGTCCTCAGCCATTTCTTGTAGCCTCCATACACCGTCGCTACATATCTCGGGATGACTGTTTGCGAATTTTTCACATAGCAAAATTGCAACAAGATCTTCTGTTTCGGGAATTGCGGTTGACTTTCTGGCAAAGACCTTCGTGTTGTTGGCAAGAAGCTTGTGTGCTCGAGATAAAACTGCGTCGCTGATGCCGTGGATGCGCTGCCAAGCTGTTCTGCAGACAGCCTCCGTTAGGTACATATATTGAAACGAACCAATTTTAGTTTGGAAGGATTCAAGCTGAGCAGCTGTCCACGTGTAAAGCTCACTTAGTGACGATGCTGCGTTCTTCGCTCGCGTGTGTAGCACATCGCGCGTGTCGATGAATGAGTAACACTTCCACTTTTGACAGCAAACAGACTTCACTTCTCTATCCAGGTCTGCGAAGGTTATCCCCAACAACTTCTTGAGCGCTTCCTGTCTCTGTAACTTCACGTTTCCTTTGGTGCGGTGTTTCATTTTGTAGGGGCGAGTGGGATTTTTGCGTGCTCGTTGTACAGGAAGTGGTGACAATTTCATCAGGTCACATAACAGCTCATTTGATTCCATCAGCTCGTTGTAGTTGCCCAGAATACTAGATTCCGCACCAACATATTCGTCGTCGACCAGAGGGGGGAGCCTAGTATCGCTAGGATCGGTAGGTTCACGGTAGCACTTCGAATCATTATCCGAATCGCCTTCGTCAACGCTCTAAACAAACCACAATAGCTACCAACTTCCGCAAGCAAGCAAAAGAGAAAGAGAATTACCAAAGATCCAGTAGGAACAAAAAGTCTCCCACTATTATCTTTGAACTTGACCGGACTACTCTGCGGCTCCTCCCTCTGGTCCACGTCAGTATCGATGTCAGAACCAAGTACCTGTAAATAAATCAAATAAGAAGCTACCTAGTGATTGATTTTATTTATTTATTACCTTCGTATTACTAGAGCTTGATTTTTCCAGCACAACTGTAACGCTAGAGCTCGCCCTTCGCAGAAGAGTATTCTGACTTTCTGCAGCTGAAACAGAAGTAACGCTGTTGAGCAACTTCATTTTCTGCTCTGTTGACATAGATAAAGATCTTGACACCGGCTGCGAAGTTGCGCATCCATCGGAAGTAACACTACTAACCGTGCTCAAAAGCGCAAGCTTCTCTTCGTGCGTCAATGACACTAACTTCAAAGGAATAGGATGCTCTTGCTCAGGAACAATGAAACACACATGGCCAATGTCCGTCTCGTACAAAAATACCGGAATTTTAGCGCGTTGCTTGGCAGCTTCTTTCAGCCAGTGCGGGTATGCATCGCTCGGTAGCGTAGTGATGCTTAAATCCGGATTCGGCGCATAATTGAGCAAAATCTCTTCATCTTTGCCTATTGCAGTGCTCACCGTGACGATTGGAGTCCCCTTGCTGATCTGGAAAAGAATGCACGTAACAATCATGTATGTATGATGTATACGCATGTATATATGTAATAATGCATGTGCATTTGCATGTTTTTTTATTTTATGTATGGCGACTGTCACATTACTAGTTACGCATGTGAATTGTAGCAATTTTCATATATGATGTACTGGTTATTAATTTACCTTCACGTTAGGTCGGGGAGTATCGTCAAGCTTCTCAGGACTCGAGTTGAATCCTTTTGATGAAGAATTTATTAGATGCAAAGCATTTCTGCTTGAAGGGGAAATAAAGTGAATGGGATGCATGCCAGTTTGAAGTAAGTTCCCAATTTTCATAGTAAAATGCTCTGATAAAGCAGTACTACGATCAAGATTCAGAGCACGTCCGCCCGCTTCCAGGATCCCAAGCTCGAAGGAATGAGGAAGGTATATACTGGCAAAAACTCCGTAACCACCATCGCGGTGGGCCACGTAAATCGGCGCTTTGGCAGCCCTCAGCATGCCTAGAGAGAGAGAGAGAGAGAGAGGGAGACATTAATGTTTGTGTCTTTGTCTCTCTCTCTCTCTCTCTCTCTCTCTATCTCTCTCTTTTTCAGCGACAACAGCGACAACAGCAACAGCAACAGCAGCAACAGCGATAACAGCGACAACAGCAACAGCAACAGCAACAGTAGTTTTGTTAGGTGAGTGCACCAAACATCATGCCCCCCCCCCCCAGCATGAGCACCACCAGCAGAGTAAGGCATGGTTTGTGTGAACAAAATTTTTTCAGGAAGCGAGAGTGGAAGGGGAGCTAGCCCCAGTCATGATGTTGATGCTGATATTTAGTTTACTTAATAGGAGCAAGTAGTTTTGTTAGGTGAGTGCACCAAACATCATGCAACCCCCCCCCCCCCCCAGCATGAGCACCACCAGCATGGGACACTCCCTTTACCCTCCTGATAACTCGCGCTAGTTGGCTTGAAATAGGTTTAAAAAATGAACTTACATCAAATGCGAATTACGCAATCAAAGTAACGAAGTAAGTTCATTCTTTAATGCCATGTGCAGCACAGGGCCACCCCCCCCCCCACCCCCGCATTTTCGCACGTCACTGTCTGACTAGGCCATGGCTTGTGGGAACCAGGAGGAATTGGGAGCTCATATTTGCACTGTAGATAGCCACAGCATCGATCTTGATGCTGGTGTAATGTTTTTGGAATTCAGATAAATATTGAAGTTGGGGGAGTGTCCCATGTGTGACCCCCCCCCCCCCACATTTTTTAAGTGTTGACAAAAGTTTGTGCAGAGCTTTCTCCACAGACCATCTTGTACGTAACAAAAGAAATGGATTCCCGCCTAATCTGGTCTATGTAATAGGCGGGAATGCTGTTACATCTTCTCAAAATACTTTCCTCGTAATACAAACTCTGCACAAACTTTTGTAAAAAATCAAGTCATAGACATAGGTTTATCAAACTGCTCGCTTGTGGCAAATAGATTCAGTTGGGTTGTCAAATATTAGGAATTAATATGTATGGCTTCAACAAACATTTGACTGTAGCTTATCTTACCGTATCACTTGATTTGTGAGGAGGCAGGGAGGAATTTCAACAATCATGGAGGTTGATGTTGACAAAAATTTGTGCAGATTTTTCTACACAGACCGTTTAGTACATAAAAAAATAAATGCATTCCCGCCTATCCTGGTCTACGGAATAGGCGGGAACGCTGCTACATCTTCTCAAACTATTCTCCT
>WBZZ01003701.1:45000-55000 GCA_019918135.1 Paulinella micropora | reverse complement strand
CCCTTCCACTACCCACGTGAATCCCCTATCACAGCGGCGGCAGGGATTTTTTGAAGTAAAAGCAGCTCATAATGTAGGAAAATACTAAAAACAAATAAAACAAAGCAAAAAAACCAAGCTGTGCATTTTTGTCGCTTGTTTCCAGCATAGTCTTGTCGTCGCCGGCATGAAAAAAAAGTGGAAAAATTAGGTGTCAGACCGGTTTCTGTCCACCTCCGGAGGTGAAGTCTAAGTGGTTGACTATTAATAAAAACATGTTTTAATATCATTTTATTATGTTCTGCAACTAAATACTGAATTTCCCTTCATTTGCACAAGTTTTCTGAAAGTTGCTAAAAATCTTGGAAAAATTTCGGAAAAAGTGATACCCCCATCTTTGCCGAATGGTTAGTTATATCTATACTTCATATATATGGACATTATGATTATCATATAAGCATTAGGGATAGATAAATCATTAAATTTCACCGTAAATCGTATTACCGGATCAACATTTACTAAGTCGACTTGTTGACTTATTATTTTTTGATTATATGTTATGTTGCATGATCATACTTCAAGTTTCAGCCGGGATGGGCTCAACTTTTACCTTTTTCAATTTGAGAGGTTAGGTGAGAGTAGTTGTTAATCGTCTTCTCGTCAGAGAGGCCTTGCTTTACCGTGGGACGCCAGCCTTGCATGTAATCTCATTGATATATGCATGCCGCGGTAAGTGGGGTAGCCACTTCTGACTCTATTTCTCAGAGAGAGTGAGGGTAAGTAAGAACCTTCTTTGGGTCTGGCTTTTCACCGCCAACGTGAGTGATAGGGCATAGACATGTTAATTCATTTATGATCATAAGGTCCTTGGTGCGGACTTAATTATAAACCATATTATTACTAAGCAGTCAAGGCGGAGTAATTTACGTTCTTTGAGGGGGAGCGTCGGAGATATACCGTTACCGGGAATATCCGTTACCAAATTTGTCTTCAGTGGCAAATTCACGTAAACTTATTCTCGACCGGCCCTCCTTGCTAATTACCTATGTAATACCATTTTTGCTTACAAGTATACTTGAGTTGTACAATACATCTTGTCTAGACATTCTTGAATCATCTAGAATAGGCAAGGTCCCCGTCGGGACCTATGTAGGCCAGCCAATTGTAGAACGGATAGCTTAGATGGAACGGATAGGTTTCGTAGCTAGGGTGCTCAAGCAGCACAGTCTGTACCTCAGAATTAAAAGGTAACCACACTGCATAAGTGAACTGTAAACACTTGGACAATAATAACGGATTAGTAATACTGGGACGCTAGTATTGACTAGTTATTGAATATAGAGAGTGGTCAATTGCCTCACGGCATTGCCCACCCTCTGCGCTTTATAACCTTTTATTCCGGCAAGTACCGTTGCCCGTCAGCTAGTGGGTCTTCCGGCTCGGAAGATTTACAACTCTGTCGTTATCATAATTTTGGGAAGGGAATGTTGAACTGACCAGATTGAGAGTCGCTCGCGGGGCCAGCCATGTCCTTGGTACCTCGACTCGTGGATGATGTGACTGTGGTCGGGTCTGATGTCATTATGGCGGTGGTCCAAAATGGCTCAGAGCGACTTGTCAGTTGTCAAGGATGGATGTTATTAAATGTATTAATACATGGTTTGGTCACAGGAGACTGGATTAGTTATTATTAATACATAAGTCTTTTTTTCTAAGCTTTTCTTTCCGCAACCAGCTTGCTGATATTCGAAGGTACGCTTTGAAGGAGGCCCGAAGCGACTGACGTCACTATGGAAGTGACGGGATGTCACTATGGATTTCAAAGTGATTACCGTACTGAATGAAATAGTTTTGTAGCCGGCTGGAAGGACTGTCACTGAAATCTATACGGTGTGGGTCGCACTGTATGAGTATGGAGGGACTCGGTAAAGCCGATGGGATATCTATAATTATGGCTGCATGTCAGATGTCAATTATATGTGCAGCTATGACATAGCTCAAGGAGCCGTTGGAAGGAAAAGACAATAAAGGCGGAGTCATCGACGATTTCGATAAGCGAAGATGCCAGTCAGTGTGGCACTTTGGAAGGCTCGGACTTTTAGTGAGGGATGCATTAAAAGCGGGCTTTCGGACCGGGCGAGCGTGAAATTCAATGATACTCATATGTAAATTTGTGATAGGGAAAAGAGCAACAGTGAGGGGTTTGGTTATAAAAAAATAATTTTTTGTGTACCATGAGATAGAGCATTATTAATAGAAATTATTATTTTTTCACTATTGACACTTAATTTGAATTTTAGCTGTTAAGGAGCCACGAAAGCTTGACATCCACAGGTTTTCTGTCACCGTTTTCATCCACAGGTTTTTCCGCGAAAACTCAACGGTCTGTCACCACAAAAACTTTACTTTTTCCAAGTGGTGAAAAAATGGTTTACAACCACGATTATTATTAAAAAATCTGTCTTTGATTTTTATTTTATTAGGTTTCAAACTATAAAACGTTGTACAATAAGTCGCAATAAATAATTTGATCGAGTTTCGGAAAATTTTCAACACATCTGAGAAACACAGAGTCGGCCGGAAAACAGTCCCTCAAGGGCAGATGAAAAAGCAAAAAAAAAAAAATATTACGAAAGCAATTACTGATCCTATAGCTCATAAATGAGTTGGGGTTCAAATACGCTATAGCCTGAATTCTGGGGGAGGGGAGCTAAAAAACACATGAAACCCAGAAGAAAACTGGTCAAAACTTTTTTGACAATTTCCGAGATCTTGGACTTAGCCTCCAGAAATGAAGCAGGCACTTCTCGAGCCCTCTTTCAATATTTTTGTATCTATCACAAGTATATGTCAGTGAGACATGATTTCACTAAAAAAAACTGTAGGAGCAAGGTCCAGGAAAGAATGTACAGGCATATGTAGGTTGGACATGTCAAGTTGTGAAAACGCACATCTGGCTTTGTAGCTTCTAGGCAAAATAAAACAAAGTCCTTTGGTGGAGCTTTGGTTTATGATAATGAAAGATTTCAATACTTAAAATTCTTAAAAACGATAGATACTAAGATGTATATATTCCCAAAACAAAAAAAAACAAAGCAAAAAAAAAAAAAAAAAAATTATGCACTGCCAGGTTTTGTGATTTTGAGTTTTTGTCTTCCACAGACATTGACAGATTACACAAAGTTGGAGAAATACGTTTAATTATCATACAAAACGATTCAGCTATTTATCTTAGCAAAAAATACTGCTCAAGCTACGAAAAATGAGATTTGTGTTTCGACAAGAAAAAAATAGGTGATTTTCTCCTAGCTGGTTTGTAGCCTACAAATAAAAGTATCGAGAAATATTTTGTACAAGTGATGAAAAACACTCGAGGTTACTATGTATATACTTGGATAGCTCTAACATGTTTTGTGATAAAAGATATCTGATGCACTCAGGGAATCCCTCCCTCTGTGATTTTTCCTAGGTTGGCCGGGCCAGGACAAAACGTGACACCATGGAAGGCGAATTTTCTCGTATTTTTTCCAGGAAAGATGGTGTCAAAAAGTTGGGAAACAAGCTTTCGTTTGTTAAGGGATCTTGACATACAACGTAAGGTTTTAAAAAATAGCTTCCTACTGACATGGGAAATGACTTCATGACAAAAAAGACACCACATCAGCCGGTATATGTTTTTCCAGGTTGTAATCCTGAGCGGTCTATGGGAACTTGCCGGGTGAGACGCTGACCTCAGCCCCCCAGACAAGATTTTTTCGTGCGGTTTTCACCAAATGAAAGCTACATGGTTGTAGAGTGATCAAAATTTAGATCAAAAAATTTTGAAATAAAATTATTTTTAAATTTAGTGAAAAATTAATTAAATTCAACGGGAAAATTTGAATTCGAATTTTGAATTTTTTTATTTTGTGTCAACACGCCACCCTTCACGGTGAGACCTTTCTAACAAAAAAAAACGGATCGAAAAAATATTATAATTATCTAGGAGCTGAGATCAGCGTCTTAATCCACTAATGCGCACGCACAAACATTTACATATGTACATAGACCGTCTTCAGTAGGATATATATAGGGGTACCAAGGAGGATAATATCGGATAGGGGCAGCTCCTTTATCAACTGGGTATCCAATGAACTGAGCGCGTATTACGGGTTTCAATTGAATTATGTAATTATAACGGCATACAAACCGATGGCAAATGGGAAAATCAAACGTATGCATAAAACCATGAAGGCATCATTGAAGATCTACTGCCAGGACAATCGGAAGTATTGGCCAAAAACAATACACGTGTTCACGTTCGCGGTTAACAACTTGGGCTCATCAACTTGGGCTCGTCATCTTTTGGGGGGGGGGGGGGCATATACGGATTTGCCCACATCAGATGGTGTATGGAAGTGTGTTGGACACAGCATCGGATTTTGAATTCTGAAGCACAAGGCACTCTATGAAGCGACGGAACTTATGGCGTCTCGGTTAATGGCAGTAGCGGAGGCGGAACACATCGTCCGGAAGCAGAGAGAGGCGGAAATGAGGCACAGGGATGAAAGGGGCCAACAGTGACAACAGAATTATAAGCACGAGCAGATCAATGTGGGGGACACGGTTCTCTTATATGTCCCAAATATACCGGTTGGGGTCGCGGCGAAGCTTTACGAGAAGTGGCAGGGCCCATCAGGTGATACAACAAACGGCGGCATATAACTACAAGATTCGGCATCAACGCAGGAAGAAGGAGCAAATCGTCGATGTGCGGCGGCGGCTTGTCAAGTTTTCGCCATTTTTGTTTGACTATCAGATAGTTTCGGCAATCCGGTGCCGTTGCTCACCCGATCACAGCGGGCGGAGAAAATAGCAAGGCTGAAGGACCAGCTGACCTATGTTTCGGAGGAGGAGGAGAAGCAGAGGCTATGGGATGCGATCACGGAGTTGGAAACTGGCTCACACGAGAGGGTGCGGAAAAGGCAGCAGAAACAAGGGGCTGGGGAGGAAGGCAAAGAATGTAAAGATGAGCAGTCGGCGCTGAAGGAGGAGGGCAAGGGAAATGGGGCCCAACAGGGGGCGGTACCAGGGGAAAAGAAGAAAGGGGGAGACCGGCTTTGCAGAGGCCGCCGGAACAGGGGGCAGGACAAGATGGAGAAGGTACGGTAAGAAGATGGGACAGAAAAGATGGGTAGACGAGCCGGGTGAGAACGATAAGATAGAGTGGAAAGTGGGTAAATTCTACCTGATGCGACCGGCAGCGAAGGAGGTGGCGGATGACACCATGGACGACTTTTGTATCTTGCGGGTTTTGAAGGTGGGTGGGCGTACAAGGTCTAAGGCTGCGGCGGCAATTGCGCCGGTAATGCAATTTTGGGGGAGCGACGATGCGGCAGAGGTGGACAAGGCACGGCAGTTTGAACCGGCTTTCATAGAGAACTGGGGAAGGAGCGGGAAACATAGGATATCACGGTCAAGGAGGACGACAAACATCACGATCCATACACGATTCAAACGAGACCTAGGGTGGTACTGAACGTCCCATTTGATCTGACGGTCGGCGGATACCGACAAATATAATATGGGATGAGGTTGAGGCGGAGGGCCTGCCTTTCGAAATTATTGGGGCACCACCGGCAAAGGTGGGATCGAGGGGTAAGAAACGCCCGACAAGATCGGGGTACAAAACACGGGCTCGGGGACGATGTGTGTGTGTGTGTGTGTGAGAGAGAGAGAGAGAGAGAGAGAGAGAGAGAGAGAGAGAGAGAGAGAGAGAGAGAGAGAGAGAGAGAGAGAGAGAGCTAGAGAGAGAGAGCTAGAGAGAGAGAGCGCTAGAGAGAGAGAGAGAGAGAGAGAGAGAGAGAGAGAGAGAGAGAGAGAGAGAGAGAGAGAGCTTGAATGAAGAAAAGGGATGAAGCGGCAGAAAGCCGTAGCCGTGGGAGCACGGGGGGCGGGGGGGGGGGGGGGGGCATGGGCCATGGGAATTACGGGGCTGATCATCTCTTAAAGCTTACATTTATATATTTTCCGCGCAGGGACACGGCAGAAGGAATGTAGATACAAGTATATATATATATATATTATATATATATATATATATATATATATAGGGGTTGATCAGTCCCACCGTGCCGATGGTCTCGCTCGCCGGCGGACAAAATTACTACCATTAAGCCCCGAAGGCCCATCATCGCGGGGCTTGATATGGATATACTTATGGAAAACAGGTCTGGTCAATTGGAGGCATGGGGGAGAAAGAACGAGATGAGAAAGAGAGGATGAGAGAGATCGGGGCTTGCGCGGAGTTATACTTTTACACACATAGGTAAAGGGGATCGGGTCTCAGAGATCGAGGGCGATGGGCCCCTGGAGGGATAAAAGACAGTGTGACGGGACTTCGGGACCGATCATCCCTTGAATATATGAATTTTTCCGCGCGGGGACGCGATGAAGGGCTTTGGGACTGAATGGGAATATTTTGTCCTGCCGCGCGCCAGCGAGCGAGACCGTGGGCAATATGAGGCTGATCACCTCGTTACTTTATATATTTGTCCGCCGGCGAGCGAGACCATGGTCACTATGAGGCTGATCACCTCTTTATGTACATGTTATATATTTTCTCCGCCAGCGAGCGAGACCATAGACACTATGAGGCTGATCACCTCTCTGCTTTATATATTTACCGCCGGAATAGCGAGGCATTGGGCCAACAGGAGGAATCTGAGTTGAAACGGGACGCAGGTAGGGGGGAAGTTAGACAGAGAGGGGAGGGGGGGGGGGGGTTAGAATAGGGACTCGGATATTCCATAGATTGGATAGAAATGGAAGACGGGTCGAGGATCGGGATTGCAATTTGGAAACATGGGCCGACTTGGGAACGGAAAATATGGGAACGGGACCTGGAGGAGGAACGGGACCAGGGGGAGAGTGGATACATGTGTTGGGATGGGATAGGCCCCCGACGTCAGTAATAAGTGGTACTCGGGGTCGTTTCAACTATGGAGTGCTAGAGCCCGCCGCGCAGGGGGAACCGGTGAGGGGTTACGTATCAAAGGCTTTCGGGGCCCCGGGGGGGGGGGGGGGGGGGGAGGGCTTTCCCGCCCTTACTTACGTTACTAGTGACTTGAGAGTCTGAGGCCGGGCGCGGCTACATGCCGGGACTACAACAGTAACAAGTGCCACTGGGGCCTTAAGCTGGTAAAATTTATATTTGCTTAGTACTGCGGAGTTCATAATTGGATGAGATCCGAGTACGGGGTTCGAATTCACAGGGGTTTGCTCACGGCCGTAAATTCTCACAGAGTGGTGACCGAGTCGAAGTTGGTCGAAGTACGTTCAAATTCACATGAGCCTTCGTGGCAATTTTCATTATGAGTTTTGAATTTCTGAGGCCCGGTGGCGGAGTTTATTTGCAGTGAGTCGGTAATTTTACACACGGGTGGCGGCGCATTGAAAAGAAGTTTCAACTTTATACTTGAATTTGGATTGATGAGGCGGCCAAACTTGATTATTTGCCAGTAAGTCTGTAACTTCAACTTGAAGTTTACACCGTCGCGGGTGCGCAGTCAAGTGGAAAATTTCAATAATTGGATTGATGAGGCGGCCAAGTTGTTTAGAGTAAGTCAGTAATTTTTCACGAGGATACTCATGTAAAATTTTATTAAATTGGAATTTCGAGCCTCCGTGGCACAGCGTCACGTTTCCAGTGAGAAGCGCCGCGCAATTTTTCAATGATACTCATATAAAATTTTAGAGTGGCACTCAGGCTGTGGAACTGTTTCCAGTGGGAAGCGATTTTTTACGAGGATACTCACGTAAAATTTTATAGGGTTGAGATTTCGAGTGGCACTGTAACGGACGCCGGAATATCGCAGGTACTACAAACGAGTTTTTCTGTATCATTCACTTTCGGTATCAGGAAGGATGACGCCGGGCCGAAACAGTGGTTGCGGTGTAAATTCGACATTAAGAGGCAGAACAGTGATCGTGTAAATTCAATATTTGGGGAGCGGAATAGGGCTCGATATTACATGATATGGGAATTTTTGGAATGCAGAAAGAATTGGCCGATTCTAATTCAAATTTATTTACTACGAGTGTCAGTATCAGTCAGGGATCAAGGGGGGGGGGGGGGGGGGGGGGGGGGCGGGGGCTAGAGCCTACCGTACTGAGTCTAGCCTGCACTGTTAAAAAAAAAAAAAAAAAAAAAAAAAAAAAATCGTCTCGCCATTGCTTGCATGCCGTAATGGCCTGTTCATGTTTGATACTTTATTATAATATTGATATTTGTACAAGTTTTTGCCTCTATTCATCATTTAGATACTGAATTTTTACAAGGAGTTTAACACATTTATCAGTACAATTCTAAGTTAGTGACATATTATATATATATATATATATATATATATATATATATATATATATATATATATATTTCAACTCGAGTCTTTGAAGAAAGCTCAGTGCGCACGACTGGCCGTACATACGGAGCCATTGTCCCGTCCTGCGGACAGGGAATATTGCCACATGAGCCGCGTTAGCCTTTCAGCTACTTGGCTGATGATCGTAGAATATCATCTGAGTAATAGAAAGGTGGGAGGTCATGAATCAACTCTAGTAATTATTGTATATTTGTTGCCTCCACATTGAAGCTGTGCGCCGAGTTCGTGGCGCTGCAGGTGAAGTGTCATAATTATTTTCAAAAAGAATAATAGATTTTGTTCGTGAAGTTGGATTTCGAGCATGTGCTCTAAAATTAAAAAGTGCTTGTGTACTATCTGTTAGAATTCTAATTTTGTGAATCAAAATCACACGCATCAATACAAGGACACGTTCCAAAGTGCGTGTCCAGTGTACAAACCTTGGTGTATTTTCTTCCGCGTTTCGAAGTTGGTAAGATGGTTCAACTCGTGACTTGTTCAGCGTCTCGAGGCTCGAGCTTTGTCACTCGTGAAATATACGGATTTTGTCATGCGAAAGGGACTGCCTCCGATCCTGCGCATTAAGGCGATGTTCTTCTGTAGATTTGAGCCACGAGATCGCCTTGAGAAATTCTTGCGCTTCACAGTTGCTGGGCAGCTCGACATGGAGAGCTTGGATACTGAGAAAAAAGAGCGAGATGGTTCGCGTGGGGTCGGCCTCTCCAATGTCCACTTCTCTGCTTCCGCTTCCAAACAAGGCTTTACTCAAATGGATGAAAGGAATGCAGCAGACACCTCTGTCGACGTGGAAGCAAATGAACTTCAAATCCCCTGAGACCGTCACGCTCAGGGGTTGTTGCTCAACAAGAACGTTGTTCATTTTTTTAAATCGTGTGCAGTCCAAGCGTCTGCGAAGATTCCTTCGGTGGGTTGCCGCCGCCTTGTGGCCTGTCATCTTGTCCCACAGCTTTCTTTTGTTCTCTTTGGTTTGTTTTAGTTTTGCAGAATGGTTGCTGTTTCAACACGGGTTCAACACACAGTCAAAGAAAAAGGTGTCTGAACAGGGTCTCGCGGGCGATCACGAGTGAAAGAAGGGTAATATTTTTTAACTGGCAGGTGCACATCCCACACTTGGACAGGGTCTCGCGCGGGTGATCACGAATCAAAAAAAGTATTTTTTGTCCTGGACAGGGTCTCGCGGGTGATCACGAGTCAAAAAAGATTTTTAACGGGATGTTGTTGCCAATCCAAAAAAAAAGAGCTATTTGGACCCGGCTCTGAATTAGGGAAAGAAAAGCCACTGCCCGTGAAGTTCATAGGTGGGTTTGGACTGGAAAAAATTACTGCAGAAACTTTTTCTTTACCTCCAAAAAAAGGTTATCTTTGGGGGGGGGGGGGGGGGGGGGGGGGGGGGGGGGGGGGGGTTGTTTCTTCTGCCTCAAAGTTTTTTTTTGCATTGTAGTTCACACCTTGCGCTATTTTCTTTCCACCACACACTTTTCTATTTTCTTTCCCAAACAAAAAATAGTTTTTTGTTTCCACTTACGCACTGTCTGTGTGTGTGTGAGTGTGTGTGAGTGTGTGTGTCACTGTGTGTCACTGTGTGTGTCTGCCTGTCT
>WBZZ01003701.1:25000-32500 GCA_019918135.1 Paulinella micropora | reverse complement strand
TTGAAAGTTGGGAAGACTTCTTCCCAACTTTCCTAGCCAAAGACCAATTCTGACTGAGACAGAAAGCCAACCGGACACAATAAACTTGTGACACGCCGGCTTCGCCGGCGCGAGCCGGCCTGACTATACTTGAAAGTAACGGCTCCAAATAAATTTTAACGTTGGTTAATTCAGGCATTCAGCCGAAACTAACCGTAAATATATATTGGTATGTATTTATGTATGTACTGATCGAGACGATGCCGCGACTCCTTGCGCCTGCCATGTATTACTGTGGACATTCAAGTGGCAAAACATTCAAACTTTGACCTCATCTTTCTCAATCAATATTTGATATACGGAAATGCAGCTCACACCGTTGGAAAGTTCTTGTACTAAGTTTTGTAATGCTGGGTTAGATTTATCATATCACTTAGATTTATGGAGAACGATGCACTATGATACTGGATAGGTTCAATGTATGCATTGAAACATTTTCAATGCATGCATTGAACTTTTTCAATGCATGCATTGAAGATTTTTTCAATGCATGCATTAACTTTCAATGCATGCATTGAAACAATGATATAAAATTTTTCAATGCATGCATCAGATTTTTTGAATGCATACATTGAAATTTCAATGCATCCATCGTTGTTAGCAATGCATGCATTGAAAATCAGCCTTGTCAGCCTAGTCAACACGCCGGGGGTTTAATAAAAATACCGGAGTCCGGAGTCCGAACGATTTCAATGTATCATGCATTGAAATTTCAACGCATGCATTGAAAATAATTCAATGCATGCATTGAAATTTCAATACATCATGCATTGAAACCTCAATGCATGCATTGAAATTTCAATGCATCATGCATTGAGATTTCAATGCATGCATTGAATTATTTTCAATGCATGCAGTGAAATATCAATGCACGTGTCCAATGCATGCATTGAGATTTCAATGCAAATGCATTGAAATTTCAATGCATGCATCAAATTAACACTTTAATGCCGGCACAATTCAAAGTAAATTACTTCATCACTAGCATACAGATTTTTTTAATGTTACAATTATGATTTTTGAAAAGCAATCATTTGATTTTTTATTATTATTATTTCTTATTCTTGTTTTGTAGTTTTGGTGTTGCATTTGATTTCCAATCACTATCCCAATCCACCACCTTCTCGTTAGGCCTTCTACTTCGTTTTCCAAGTCTTTCTTCTGGCTGTCCTTTTGGTATCTCTTCATGATACCACTTTTCTCTTTCCTTTTTTTTCTTACTTTTCTCTTTACTAACTATGTTATGTGCTTGACTTTTTGCTGCCCCTTTTGCTTCCACTCTTGCTTGACCTTTTCCTTTAGTACTTCGCGCTGGCCTCCTTGCGCACCTGATGAAGTCATCTACATACTCCCTTGACATTATGAGGCGGTGCAACTTCTGAAAATCTGTTGTTTCTGAATAAAGTAACCTACTAACTATCCCTAACTCTCTGCTTGTCTCTGTCCTGGGCTCTCTACCATTCAGCGAGTTACGGTTTCCCCCCGGCCAGCTGCCTAACTGTTTAACCCCTACCACAAGCTCGTTCTCTCCAAGAAACTCACCTGGTGCACCAGTAACCGTGCTCGTGAACTTGCCGTCATCCATGATGTGCAGTTCCAGCGGGGGGTGCACGTCAGTAACTGCATTTATGAGGTAACACTACTAACACAGCAAATAATTCAGCAACATGGACTATGGCAAGGATAGCAACTATCGCTGCCAACAAAGTAACACAGATCTTTCTGACCCGGAGTTGCAAGATATGGAAAGCCCTGGTCTATGTCCGTACATAATAAAACCCGCTTTGCTCATGAAGTCAAAAGTCCTCCTATGTCCCTGCGGGCGCCTACACTCATCTGCAATGCAAACATTCCTGACTTGGGTATTATTGCGAATGTATTCTAGAACAACTTTCTCGCTAGCTGTCCACCCTGTCCAGAACAAGTAAATGGTGACCAATCCGTGCCAACGATAACATTGGAAATACCGTTTCAGCCCGACAAGGTCCTGCACTTGCGTGTTCCATAAAATTTGAGGATCTGATTGTGTCCACAAGTCCCGATACTGACTAGCAGCCCTTAGTTCGCGTGCATTTCCGATCCGTAACGACCACTGTTCTCTAAAATCGCTTTGCTCTAGTCCCGCCATTTTGCAAACCCAAACACCATGGCTGCTACTAAAACATGCCCTCGACCACAACCTATGTCCAAAAACATGCTCTTCTTTCTATCAGCAAGTGGCACACTGTCCAATACAGCCAGCACCCCCTGGAGAGTCAAAATTCCCTCCACGCCTCGCGGGGAAACTTGAATCTTATCTATACTATGCCTAAAAGCTTTTATCATAGCTGCAACTTCTTTCGTTTTCCAGTCATTAGGGTTAGGACAGAGTAGTAAAGTTGGGCTCTCTGTGCCACAGGAGTGACAATTCAACAGCGTAAAGCTGTTCGCCTGTCGACAAGCACTTTTAGTGCAAGTCCATCGCGGCAGCGTTTGCATGACTGTTCGCTTCGCCTAGTCACAGAGACAGAACAGGCTCTCTCTTTCTCTCTCTCTCTCTCTCTCTCTCTCTCTCTCTCTCTCTCTCTCTTTCTCTCTCTCAGGGTAGTAAAGTTGGGCTCTCTCCAGATATGTCGACCCGCCTTTGATATTTGTGTCACGGCAGCAATGTGACACGCGCATCTGAATCAATATGATGATGCGCGCGTCACATTGCCGACGAGCATCGTTTCGCGAGCAGACTCTCATTCCCTCAGATTTCAATGCTTGCATTGAAATTTTCCTGCAGCGAGCATTGAAATTTCAATGCATGGATTGAAATCACTTTTCACCTTTCAATGCATGCATCAAAATTTCAATGCATCCTGCATTGGAATTTCAATGCATGCATTGAAATCAATTTTCAGATTCCAATGCATGCATTGAAATTCCAATGCAGGATGCATTGAAATTTCAATGCATGCATTGAAAGCTGAAAAATGATTTCAATCCATGCATTGAAAGCTGAAAATGTTTTCAATGCATGCATTGAAATTTCAATGCATGATGCAATGCATTTTCAATGCATGCATTGAAAGGTGAAAAGTAATTTCAATGCATGCGGTGAAATTTCAATGCATCCTCATGGGATGACGGTGTTCCACGCCATGTCATCCAGCTCATTTTACACGCAGCCAAGCCACACACCTCTTGCCATAGTGAATAGTAATACATTGCCCCAAAAAATCGGCAACAAAGGACACAGAACAACCACTCCCCCTACTTTCAATCGCGACACAGTTTGGCTGAGAGCTATGCTGCGCAAACCCCCCCCCCCCCCCTATAACACTAGCCTCTCTTATGCAGGGCCCATGAGCCTTCCGACCGTGCCTTCAGTACTCTGCTTCTTACTTCATCAGTGAAAACTATCCTTGCTCCTGGAGCACCTTCTACTCCCCGAGCATCTCTGTGCTCCTCCCGAAACATCGAGCGTTCGGCCCGAGTCTTATCCTCATCTACAACCTGCCGACCACCATAACCCATGATGGGTGTGTGTGGCTTGTCCACCCACAGCCTCCCCATCTGATTTTCGTGTTTAGGCACTACCACAGCACATAGTCCTGCCTCGCCCGCATCGACGAGGGACAAGAAAACACTCTTATATCCAGTCTGCAGTCGCAGTCTCTTTCCTGCCTGGACTGGATGCTGTTTTGCCCACGACTTCGCTATCTTCACCACAGCCCCTCTTATCGCCTGTATAGAACGAACACAAGGGAGATATACTATGAACAGAGGTAAGGAGATAGGGGTACATCATAAACACAGAGTACCTGGTTGGATTCGATGTTGGGAGTGTTGACGATGACGCAGACGTGCTGGGCTGAGCGGCCTGAAGCGCGGCAGGCTGCCCCGGGCTTGACGATGCCGGAGACGTAGACGCAGTCGCGCTGGACGCTAGCACAGCCGAAGTATCCACAGTCGAGCTGGACGATGACGACGACGACGACGCAGAAGCTTTGGTGGTGGCTACGGTCCTGCTTGGCGGCTTCTTCTTCTTGTTATTCTCCACCTCCTCCTGCTCCTCCTCCCCCTCCTCCTTCTTCTTCTGCTGCTCCTTCTTCTTCGTCTGCTGCTCCTTCTTCTTCTTCTTCTTCTTCTTCTTCTCCTTCTGCTTCTTCTGCTTCTCCTTCTCCTCCTCCTCCTCCCCGTCCTTCTTCTTCTGTTGCTCCTTCTTCTTCTGCTGCTGCTCCTTCTTCTTCTCCTTCTCCTTCTCCTTCTTCTCCTTCTCCTTCTCCTCCTCCTCCTCCTCCTCCTCTTCTTCCGTGCTAGCATCCTTCTTCGCTGGGGGCTGCTGCTTTCTCCCAGCCTTCTTCGCTGAAGCCTCCTTACATACATACATACATTACATACATACATACATACATACATACGTACGTACATACATACATACATACATACGTTGGCAGCCTTGTTCGAGACCGTCCTCGCTTTGCTGGCAGCCTTCGTTTTTGCAGCCTTGTTCGAGCCCGTCCTCGCTTTGCTGGCAGCCTTGTTCGAGCCATGCGTTTTTTGCGCTACATGATCACCAGGAATATGTTGACGTCGCACTTCATTATGTTCCGCTGGTAGTAATAGAAAATTTCTGCAAACTTCTTGGCTGCCGCTTCGATGTACGCGAACTCATTGGGGTTTTTGATGCAATCCATCCAGCCCTCCCAAGCTGCAAACTTGTGGATGCATGCATTGAAATCACTGTTCAGCATTCAATGCATTTAAATCACTTTTCAGGATGCATTCAAATTACAATGCATGCATGAAATAAGAGAGTTGTACTTTTGATGGCCGGGTAGTCATGCGGCCACGCCCACAGCAGGAGGCAACTAAGTAACTCGTTGTGGAACTTCTGCTCCTCCGATGCGCTTGTGATTGCGGGTGCGTGGGTTGGCACCTTCTTCTTAAAGGCTTCCCGTTCGAAAACCTCACACTGCGGCAGCCCGTGTCGATACACGGCAGGCTGATCCACGTTGCAGACGATGACCAAAGAATCTTCTCTTGGATAGTCCCTGGGCCACGCATCCGCCTTCTTCAACATCGGGTACGCTTCTTTGAGCATCTCGAAGGTAATATGCCCCTTGCTGCCCCACCGAGAGTGACTGCGAAAGTACACACAAGAATGTATATACATAAACCTTGACCTTGTAGAATTTCAATGTATGCATTGCAATTTCAATGCAACCTGCATTGAAATTTCAAATTGCATGCATTGAAAGCAAGACAGTCATTTCAATGCATGCATTGACATTTCAATGCAGGATGCATTGAAATTTCAATGCATGTATTGAAATGACTTTATATTAATTTCAATGCAAAATTTCAATGCATCATGCATTGAAATTTCAATGCATCATGCATTGAAATTTCAATGCATGCATTGAAATTAATGTAAAGCTTTTAATGCAATGCATTGAAATTTCAATGCATAATGCATTGAAATTTCAATGCATGCATTGAAATTATTGTAAAGCTTTCCATGCATGCATTGAAATTTCAATGCATCATGCGTTGAAATTTCAATGCGTGCATTGAAATCAATGTAAAGCTTTCAATGCATCATACATAAACCTTGACCTTGTCGATGACATGCCACCACCCCAGGGACGCTGAGACATGAGCCACCGTAGCTTTGAGCCTGATGCTGCTATGGTCTCCACTATACACAGGCAAGTATAGCTTTGCGAGCATACAGACATGATTTTCATGCATACAAACGTAACACACATTATTAGAGCTGGGGTCTGCTTACGTGCAAGTTCCTGCCCATCGGTCCAGACATCGGCGCCCCACTTTCTCTTGTGCACTGTCCAGGAGCCGTGTTGGTACTTGCGCCACTTCTCCAGAACATCCTTTTTGTCTTCATCACTAACTTCCCTGTTGTACTCCCTAGCAAGCCGCTCCACTACTCCAATGTTCTTCAGGATTCGCCACCTTCGCTTCCTTTATAAAAGCACGCTTTGCATCGTCGAGGGTGTCCAGGAACGGGTTGTCAAAGACTTGCTCCTCCGGTTTAGGGTCGTCATCCGGGTCCCTGCTCTCATCCTCGTCCTCATCATCCTCCTCGCTGTCGGACATGTTCTCCCGTCCGATTCCGAGCCAATTTGCCCAGCCTGAACCGCAGCACTTTCATGCTTGCCTTCGTTTTAGCCAGCTTCGCTTCCAGCTTAGCCGCTCTCTCCCGCTCCCTGTTCATCCGCAACGTTGTCAATTCCGCGTACTCCTGTACCCATGATATAGGACAGCGGGGCTTGGACCTGATGAAATCCAGACCTGCTAGTCGAATACACGCTTCATACGGACTTGCCGGATTGAGTTTCTTGTACAGCGCAGACAAGTGCTTCTGGTGATGTGGAGGCAGGTGCGCAGGCACAAAGCGACATTCTGGGTCACTCAACATACTGAGCAAGCTCATTTTCCACTCGACAGGTACATCGCCTGTGTCGATGTAACGTCGCTGCGTCATCTTCATCATTGCCAAGCTGTGGGAAATCTTGTCCAGCATTGGGGGAGTGAACCTGGCAGCCCAGGGCGAACGCTTCGAAAGCTAGCATAGCACACAGCATGGAAAATGAAATACATGTACTAGCAAAAGCTCGCTAGCAGAGGACGAACGCTTCGAAAGCTAGAATAGCACACAGCAAGGAAAATGAAATACATGTACTAGCAAAAGCTCGCTAGCAGAGGTCACGGAAATGGAATTTCGATGCTTGCATTGCAATTTCAATGCAACCTGATTTGAAATTTCAATGCATGCATTGAAATTTCAATGCATGCATTGAAATTTCAATGCAGGATGCATTGAAATTTCAATGCATGCATTGAAATTTCAATGCAGGATGCATTGAAATTTCAATGCATGTATCGAAATGACTTTACATAACTTTCAATGCATGCATTGAAATTTCAATGCATCATGCATTGAAATTTAAATGCATGCATTGAAATTAATGTAAAGCTTTCAATACATGCATTGAAATTTCAATGCATCATGCATTGCAATTTCAATGCATGCATTGAAATTAATGTAAAGTCATTTCAATGCATGTATTGAAATTTCAATGCAGGATGCGTAATGTTTTGTTCGTATCAACTAGGTTTGTATACAAGAAAAATTCAGGTTCAGGGATTTTGGAACCGGGCAGGAATTCCTGCTCAGTGCGCGCATTGAAATTTCAATACATACATTGAAATGACATTACATTACTTTCAATGCATGCATTGAAGTTTCAATGCATCTGCATGCATTGAAATTAATGTAACGCAAGCATTGAAATGAGTTTGAGTATGTATAACAAACTACACCGTATGTTTATTTCCGTTCACGCAGGGCTGGGCGAGCGTGTTACTGCTAGAGGGGACTGCCACTCTTTGTTGTGATTGGGTGGTTCGGGTGTGTTGGGTTCGGTGGGGGGGGAGGGGTGAGTGTGGGCTTGCAGGTGGGGGGGGGGG
>WBZZ01003701.1:15000-20000 GCA_019918135.1 Paulinella micropora | reverse complement strand
ACAAGTTACTGGGAAGAAAAGAGCGTAGCAGGGTTTTTGCAATTGCCCCTGCTTGAAATGCAAAAACAAGCGACGCATGTCTTACTCCGCTATGTAAGCCAGACTTGCCCTTGTTAATTGTTACTGTCTGTAACTTGTGTTGTGTATTTGTTTTCATAGCCGGAGGCATGTGAAGAAGCACGGTGTTTTTATTCAAAGCTCTCCGCACAAACAGAAGAGGAAAACTGGTTCCGTGCAGCGCCAGTTGCCGTACAAGCCTAAACGGCGCCGCATGTTTTCTGTACCTAAACCAGGAGCAGACGATTAGGGGGAAGTGATCAGGGAGACGCTGGAGAGAGAGAGAGAGAGAGAGAGAGAGAGAGAGAGAGAGAGCAGACGATTCAGGGGAGAGTGATCAGGGAGACGCTGGAGAGAGAGAGAGAGAGAGAGAGAGAGACGATTCAGGGGGGAGTGATCAGGGAGACGCTGGAGAGAGAGAGAGCAGACGATTCAGAGGGAAGTGATCAGGGAGACGCTGGCGTTGATGATGACCACAAAAACGAAGCGGGGGCTCGCCGCACAAAATGAAGAACAGGAGGGTTTAGGACAACCCGGGAGCGATCCAGACAGCAGTTCACTTGATTCATCTGGCTCTGACACTGACAGTAGCCAGGAAGCCCAAGGTGGTGGTTTGGGGAGACAGGCCCGGACGGATGCACAGACCAACTCCATTCTCGGGCAGGTGTTTGTCACAGACTTCGGCCCCGAAGCGGACCGTATCACGGTTGCACATGTTGCAGTATGTCTACTGCAACTGATGAAGGACCACCGAGCATCGTATAACTTGATGGACTCTGTTTATTCTTTAGTAACGCAGCTGGTTGCACCGCCATCGGAAGCTAGTTCTTGGAAAAGAATACGTGGTCTGCTGAAGTGTTCGCAAGCGCCAGTGACGTCGTACCTGAGGTGTTCCAGAGATTTTAGCGTAACGCGTGTGGAAGATGCGGACGGGGATTGCAAGAACGGGCATCCGCTTCGTCCCGAACGTGTACACGTCGCGGCGCTGCAGCCACAAGTAGAGGCGTTTGCGGGGACGCGCTCATGGGCAGAGATCACAGCTGCCGTGACACAACACACTATCAGCTCTGCGGGAAGCAGTGCTTTCTGTTGCATCAAATGTTCACCTCGGTACCGGGAAAAGGTATTGTCTGCTTGCCCTCCTGGCGTGGTCACTATACCTATACTCTTGGGGTCAGACGGGCTGCCTCTGACACATGGTAAATTTGGCGCAAACCGCCCTGTATGGCTGAACACACTGCGTAACCTTGCAGTATCTCAAGGGAGCAGAGAGCAGGAGTGGGTCGGCAGCTTGGTAGGGGCCCGACGTTACCGCCAAGTCTGCAAACCAGCTTCGGCCCCGTAAGAAGGCAACTAGCCAACCTCTGCAACCCGTTCCCATGTGTGGATAAAGATGGTGAAGAGCGAGAATGCAGGGTGGTATTGCTCGGGGTGTCGGGAGACGGGCAAGGCATCAAGAAGCTGTCAGGTTCCACTTGGAACGGGCAGTGGTCCTGTCCGACCTGCCAAATGCAGTTTGAGACGTTTCTCCGCCGCAGCGTAACACCCGACTTTAGAGTTTTTTTACCTCCAGGTGACGCGCTACGAACAGACGCCCGTTTCGGACCACCTTGCACGCTGCCACGCCCGGAACTGAAGACGCATGCTTGGCACGAACGTCATGCAGCAAGGGTGCATGAAGCAAATCAGGTACTCAGGCCTGGCCAGCGGGCGCGGCACTCACGAGGTCATCACTAGCGTCTTCTTAACCAGCTGCAATCAGAAACGCTTTGGCTAAATCTAGCAATTAATATTTTGACTGCATTGAAATTTCCACGCATGCATTGAAATCACTGCGAAATCTTCAAGGCATGCATTGAAATTCCCATGAATTTTGCATTGAAATTTTAATGCATGCATTGAAGTCATTTCGAAATGTCAATGCACTATGCATTGAAGTCACTTGCAAATTTCCGTGCACTCTTTACTGAAACCGTTGCTGTTATACTGTGCAGGTGTTAAGTTCCGCGGCGCTTTGAGTGGTGTAGCTGATTTTGACGTCATATGAGACACTTACCCTGACAACATGCACTTGTTATGGAATATGTTCCAGCACCTCATCCAGACCACCTGGCTTTGGCAGCCAGGAGTTTTGAAGTCGAAAGGTTTGAATATCCTGCCTTTGCCTCCATTTGTGGCGCGAGATAAGCAAGCTGGTGAATCAGACCAGGTCTACGCCGCAGCCATCCAGAGGGAGGAAGCCGCTTACCAAGTCCGAGCCGATGCTGTTCAAGCGTGCATGGACTTGTACGCTCTCTTTGGACTCGATGAGGATGCAAGGTACGAAGTCTGCCGTCGATTCAAGAGCATCCGAGCACTTCCTGGTCAAATCGGCACAGGTTCCCCGTACAAGTTTTTCGGAACTTTCAACATCGCCAGCAGCGCCCACTTCTTTTTGCAATACTGCAGCTGGATCTATGATGACGTACCAGGCGGCCATGCACCAGCCCAAGTGGAAATTATCAAGAAGATGTTCAGTCTTGCCAAGTTAGTCTCGCGAAAAAGTCTGCCATATCACGTGGATAGGGGCTTGGGAAATTACATAGTTCGACAGGTCCATAACACAAGCGTATGGGTATTGAAACTTCAGTGATGCATGAATTTAAGTTTCAATGCGGGCATTGAAATTTCAATGCAGGCATTGAAAATACAATGCATGCATTGAAAATCTAATGCACCAATTGAAATTTCAATGCATGCATTGATAGTACCCTCAGACTCTTTATGCTAACTGTCTTTAAACTCCCTGTTGTAGGTGGTAGAAATTGCGGCTGGGCTGCCCAAAACAGAGCATTCGTACTGGCTGCACCAGTTCTGTTGTAGAGTTTTTGTGCACCTGAGAGATTGGGGCCCTCTACCGGAAGTGCAAGCTTTTGATCTGGAACACCAAGGAGGAGAACTCAAGAAGCAAGTGCACAATCTGAAGCACTCGGATGACACTTTCATGAACTGTTGGAGTAATGCGGCACCAATATTGACCTTGCAGAGCTTGCGCCAGGCAGATCTTGACGTCAAGGATAAGCTGATCATGCCAGGCTTCCGTTCCGGCCAGAAGAACCTTAGCTACGCATGCAACGTCGAACTCAAAGATTTTCAGCCGAAGTGCTCTTGCAACGTCCAACAACCTGATTTTCAGCCGAGTGCTCTTGCCGAAACCAATGCATTTCGTGGAGCTGCAGGAGTTTATGGACAGCTGGAGGCAGCTACCGGGTTGGCA
Source organism: Paulinella micropora (assembly GCA_019918135.1). NCBI lineage: Eukaryota > Cercozoa > Imbricatea > Euglyphida > Paulinellidae > Paulinella > Paulinella micropora. Next base: position 16,687 of record WBZZ01003701.1, on the reverse strand, counting down.
AGTGTTGGGTCAGCGTCCAGTACTGACAGCAGCAAATATCAAACTAGCAAAGTTTATGAGGTGCAAGGGATTCCTCATGAGGTCAACCAGATCTACAAGGGGTGAGCGCTTTGGGGATGGCTGCTGCTTTCTCACTGTTGAGAATATCAAGCAGACGTTCCCTCGCCGCTGCTGGGGAGTTACAGTGGCAGGCAGGTACGCAGCTGCAGTGCACTGGTATGCTCACATTGCGTATAATGGGTAAGCGTGTGATTTGGCGAGAGTGGAACTTTTGTGCGCAAGAAAGCAAGATGATCACTTGTGGGTGGGCGATACATTCCCTGTCCAACCATCCCTGACTTTTGTTCCTGTCAGCTTTCTTGACCTTCCTTGCATCGTCGCTCCGGTTCCGAACACACACAGTCGATTCTATTTCATGGAATCAGATATCAGTGACTATCTGCCACCGGAATTGAAAGAAGAAATCGATCGTCGTGAAGGAGAAGAAGATGACGAACAGAAAGAAGGCGTCACAGAGGAAGAAGAAATTCAAGAATTAGATAAATGCATCATGCATTGACGTTTCAATGCATGAATTGAAACTTCAATGCACTGCATTGAAATTTCAATGCATACATTGACATTAATGTGTCATTAGTTGATGACATCAAAGTTGGATAGTTTGCAACTTGAATGTCCACAGCAATATGACGTCTCTTTCGATAAGGCACGGAAACACATGGCACCAGTGGTTATCAGAGCTGTGAGATTTAGGAACAACTTCCAAACCATGCACCCACTTCAAGACAAAGAGGAAGGAATTTTCATCGTTCGGCAAGGGCACGGTGATAAATTGATAACAGTTCGATTGGCGGGAGAATCAGGCGATGGTCCCACCTGTGACTGTGATGATCCTGACCCTAGATTGTGTTTGCATCTTTGCATCGTACTGTACCACCCGTACACCCAGGGGTTATATGATCTGGAGCAGTTGCATTCATGGGGGTGGGTGGGTGACGTTGCCAGGTGATATATATATGGTCCACCGAACTCTCAGAGGGTCACTGACACGTGAAGAGGATCAGGACGTAGCTGAAAGAGACTAGCAGCTATGGATGAGTTTGCAAATGCAGATTTGGAAAACATTGAAATTGGCGAAGAAAGTGACAATCATCGGAAGCCAAGCGTGCTTATCAAGCGTACGCGTCATATGTAATTTCAACATAAGAAAAAAATCCTTAGTCAGGCGTTTGATTTTTTTGAATTTATTATTTACGCATAGGATTCCTCATATATTTCTTGAAATATTTCACTATGGTGAGCATATGCTTATTTTTGGTAGTTTTTGAGAAATCTGTAATTGAAGTTGTGAAAAAAAGCACCATTACGAGTGGAAAAAAATTCGGAAAAAGACAGGTCGGGCCGTAATTTTTTTGCTGATTCAATGTGGTAAAAAAATGATTTGCAACGACGATTATGATTGAAGAATTTGTCTTTGTTTGTTATTTATTAGCTTTTGAACTATGAAACGTTGTACAATACGTCTTAATAAATAATTTGATCGAATTTCGGAAAATTTTCAACATCTCTGAGAAACTCCGTGTCGGCTGGAAAACAGTCCCTCAAGGGCAAATGAAAAAGCAAACAAAAATTTATTATGAAAAGCATTACTGCTCCTATAGCTCATAAACGAGTTGGGGGGGGTTCA
>WBZZ01003701.1:0-10000 GCA_019918135.1 Paulinella micropora | reverse complement strand
GCCTTTGGTGTACAGTTCGGCTCGCCCGGCCACTTTTTCGATGGGGGCAGCCGCTGCGCCTCTGTCTTTTCCCTCCAGACCGCCACTGCCTACGGGTGGCTGGGCGCAGTCTTCGAGGTGGTGGACGTCCGCTAGTCCTGAGACACTGTCTGGAGGGAAGTAGGGGGCAAAACAAATTCATTAAAAGTGTTCCAGGGTCACTGTCCTGTGTATCAGTCGACATTCTCTTCCGGTGCCGGTCTTGAGACACCGAGAGACCCCCTGCCCCCCAGGATTCAGTGGGGTTGGTACTTTTTTACCCCTCCCCAAAAAGTTGTGGATAAATTTGTCGCTTTTTTGTCTCAATCACGGGTTCTGCGACAAATTTGTCGAGGGCCAAGGAAATTTACTGCAAAAAGCTTTTTGCGGTAAATTTCCTTGGCTCTCGACAAATTTGTCGTAGAACCCGTGATTGAGACCAAAAAACGACAAATTTATCCACAACTTTTTGGGGAGGGGTAAAAAAGTACCTACCCCCCGGAATCCTGGCGGGTGGGGGGTGTCTCGGTGTCTCAAGCTTGAGACACCGAGACACCCCCCACCCGCCATGATTCCGGGGGGTAGGTACTTTTTTACCCCTCCCCAAAAAGTTGTGGATAAAATTGTCGTTTTCTTGTCTCAATCACGGGTTTTGCAACAAATTTGGCAGCCAGTCTCAAACTATAGGCCCTGAGACGTCTGAGACACTTTTTTTAAATTTTCAAAAAAAAAATTTAAAAAAGAAAAAAGAGGGAGGGGTGGGGGTTGGGGGGGTTTACCGAACCGTCTCGTTGTCTCACGAGAGGGGTGGGGGGAGGGGGGGGTTTCCCGTCGGCGGCCGCAGGGGACAAAAAGGCAGTAGCCGGGCCGGCCGGGTGAGGGTGACGTGGCACGAGCCTCGGCGGTTTCGTCGTCGTGACCAGGCCAGAACCCTCGAGTCTTCGACCGAGGGAAGTGGGTAGCAGCCGGAACTAGACTATTGCCATTTTTGCACCCGCCACTGGTTGTGGACAATTTCCCGGAAACTTACCGCGCCGCAACACACGGGGAAATTTTCGTGCCTTTTTTTTGCCGCGCCGCAACACACGGAGAAATTTTCATGCTTTTTGTCTCACCCTGGTCTTTCTTAGTTTAATAGGTACCACCTCGCAAAATGATGATTGCGTAACAAATGAACGACCGCTGGTACGGACGCCCAGCCCCTCAAGCGACGCCGCCTGGAGTTGCCCCCGCTTACGCGCACCGTCGCTCGTCAGCCGATGCCCGAACATGCAAGGCGAGCTTTAGAACGCTTTTACGAGGGCTTCGATCGTTCCCAACCTCTGGATGACATGTTATCAGGCCTGATGAGGGAGTTAGTTAACGTATCCGACAGAACCGTCTATGTTTTTTACACACGGCGACGACGGTGTTGACGGCGGGGAGTGGATATGCACCGGTAGTCACTATGGCGCGTCGTGTTCTGTGTTGGACATTTTGGTGATGACCGAGCGTACCGAGCACCCGTTGGTACGCAAAGTGGCAGAATCTGTCGCAGTGGACCACGTCGGCCTGCACCTGCTGACGGATGAATTTAGTATACCATCCGCGCTCGTGGGCATAATCACTGAGTACGTCGACCCTATCTACCATGAGCCGCTCGCAAATGGCCAATTGGCTAAAATACAGTGGATTGAACAAGAGGACACCTGCCGCCGCCTGTCTCTGCCTCTTTCCATTACAGTGGCAGGCGTTGGACAGATTTGTTCGTGGCTATTGGAACGGGATATCGAAACCGATTATTATCAAGAACATAGAACAAGACTTGCACCCGGTTACCTGCCCGCCATCAGAAGTGCAAAAGAAAAGTACTGGAGGGATGCGGAGAAAAAGCTCAACAAGCGCCTCCACCAGTTCTTCCAGTTGGTGGATGAGATGAGACGAACTGTTTCGACTAATTAAAATGAATTTTTTCTTCTTAGCATACTAGTTACAACGATATGCTGGCAGTTTGTCCTACCTGTGGCGCTTGCTTTTTCGAAGGGCAGCTTTATTGGTCTGGGACTTGCAAAAAGGGAGATCCTCGGGACTTGGCCTCGCTCGTGTGCCGCCCTTATGGCGACGGCGCCTGCATCAACCCCGCTCGTGACGTCCCCGGTGGAGACACTTGGGAGGAACGCATGCGCTTCGTTGACAATTTTCTAGACGAGATTCTGTAAACTAATTAAAAAAACTTTTCCTCCTGTTATATTATTTAATCAGCAACAACCGAATGGAAGTTGCGAGGTCGTACAAGCGGCGGCGCCTCGACGGTGCGGCAGACGATTTCGTGCTGCCGGTCGACGGACAGGCTGGTGATGTCTTAATCAGTGACGGTGACGGGGGTGTAAAATGGGCAGCGGGCGGAGTGGCCGCGAACGAGGCTGTAGCCCTCAATACCGCTCACAGACTGACTACGTCCGGCAATCCGCACTTGGTCGATCTGGCCGACCTGATTACCTTGACGCTGGACACCGAAGCAAACACTAACCAGCCGGCCGCGATGACTTCTAACAGCTCCGCTGGCTTTGTGGCCTCGGCCTCTAGCAATTCCGCTCAAGCCTTCTTGGCCTTTGACAGCGACTTCTCGACCTTGTGGGGCACAACCGCTTCCGACAGCTACAGTGGCAACAACTACACCGCCATGATCGATACGGTGGTAGACAATCTCTCCGTGCCGGGCGCGTGGCTCCAGCTCGATCTGGGCAAGCACGCCAAAGTCACTGCTTACCACTTCACGTCTGCGGGTGCTATTACCGCGCCCAGGGACTGGGTAGTCGCTTATAGCGCGGACGGCAGCCGGTGGTTTACCTGGGACAGCCAGACGGCACAGACCTTTGTAGGCGACAGCCTGCGCACGTTCACGCCTGCGACCGCAGCCAGTACGCCAGATACTTGCACGTAATCTGCACCAAGAACAACGGGGCAGGGGTTTGGTACATGCGGAGTCTGGCTTTCGACTACCAGCTGTACAATGCCGGCTGCATCGAGAACACCAGTTATCCGACCAAGGCCTCGCAGCTGGCGCCCAAGGCGTACGTCGACCACCAGGTAGCAAGAGCGGTGAAGTTCCCGTCGATCATGCCTACCCAAAACGACTGTGTCGTGACCATGGACCCAGACGGCTCGATCTTTGCGGTCAAGGACAGGACGCTCAAGCAGCCGTCTTTGGCTCCTAGGTAATGGCGCAATCGTGCTCATGGACACCGACTATACTGTCACGACGATCCCAGACACTCTCGCGAGGGCTGCCGGACCCTCTGCCCGCCTCGACCGCGCAGCTGGTGACTGTCGATCCAGACGGCGTGACAGGCCTGAGCAGCCATTTGACAACCTACACCAACCCTCACCAAGTCACGGCCGCCCAAGTCGGAGCACCTACTACTACGGCCTTCAACTCACACACGACGAACTACAATAACCCGCACCAAGTGTCGCTCGCGAATCTAGTAAAATCATCGACGCTCAAGCTGACGGGGGTGGGTGGCGACAGCACGCTTTCCGCGCCTGCCACCGGCTCCGTCGCGCTTAAGCTGTCGGCGGCCCTGCCCAGCGCAGGCACCAAGCAGTTCGTCACTCTTGACAGCGCGGGCCAGTTTGCTGTAGGTGCCACCGGCTTCAAGGGAGGAGACAGTGTAGCAATCGGGACTTTAGCGGGCGAGGGGCAGCAGATACTCACAGTCGCAGTAGGTCGTGAAGCAGGCGCGAGTGGACAGGGCCAGTTTGGAACTGCCGTTGGCTACAGGGCGGGATACTCTGGCCAGGCAGATCTCGCCGTCGCGATCGGTGCCTACTCCTCGGAGAGCACACAAGGCAATTCATCGGTCTCTGTCGGTCCCTATACCAGCACGCTCGGTGTACGGTCGGTTGGGATCGGCAGTACGGCTATCACGGATGCTGCCGCTCAGGAATCAGTCGCAATAGGCTACCGAGCAAAGGCAGCGACATCCCGCTCGATCGTGCTGAACGCCACGGGCGCTGAATTAGTGTCCGCTAGCACCGATGCTGCCTATATCAAGCCGCTGAGGTCGGGCGCCGATTCTACCACCAACGAGAAGGCGACACAGTGGAACAGCACGACCGGCGAACTCACCGCCTCTAAATTTACACTCCCGCTTTCGCTGCCCGCCAGCACTTCGTTAGTGACACTCGGCGCTGGCGGCCAGCTAGCGACAGGGGCTGCTAGCTCGCTGTCACTCAGCGGGGCTGGAGGCACCAGCACGCTTTCTGCTCCGGCCTCTGGCTCTTCTGCACTCAAGTTGCCGACCGCGTTGCCCTCTGCCGGACAGACAGCCCTGGTCACGTTAGACAGCAGCGGCAGCTTGGGCACGGGCGCCGCGAATTCGCTAGCGCTGGTAGCTTGGGACCCCTACACGTTTCCTGTGTTCAGCAACTACACTTACGGCAGCACGTGGACAGCGACAGTGAGCAGCGAAGAGGTCGGTTCCTGGCAAGCCTGGAAAATGTTTGACAACGTCACTGCCGGAGATACAGGCTGGGTCAGCAAGAACTACTACACGTATCCAGCAGGGGATTACGATGTGGCGGGCGCGGGCGCGAACGCACAAACCACCAACGGGATACAAGGAGAGTGGTTCCAGCTGCGTCGCTCTGATGGTGCGCGGATGCTGCTGTCGAGCTTTGATTGGTACCCTCGTGTTTATGTCGGGGATTCAACTGGATTATATGCAACCTGGCCAAAAAGTCTTACGGTACTAGGCTCGAACGACGCTGCCGATCCTCCCACTAACTGGACGGTGCTGTACCAAAACACCAGCATCCCTTCTTGGGCAGTAAATGAGGTTTTGAGGACGTTTACACTCACCACTTCGTATGCAGCTACTAATTACTTCAGAGTCCATCGCTGGGTCATCGAAAAGATATACCCTGGAGGAAACAGTGCAGCCCGCTGGGTACGTTGCGCAGAGCTGAAACCTAACTTTGTAGCCGCCGCTGCCAGCTCGGTGTCACTCAGTGGGGCTGGAGGTACCAGTACACTTTCAGCCCCAGCTTCCGGCTCTTCTTCGATCAGGCTACCAACCGCCCTGCCAGGCAGTACGGCGCTGCTGGCACTCGACTCCGGTGGCCAGCTCGCGACAGGCGCTGCTAGCTCGCTATCACTCAGCGGGGCGGGAGGCACCAGCACCCTTTCAGCTCCAGCCTCTGGCTCTTCTGCACTCAAGCTGCCGACAGCGCTGCCAGGAAGTGCTTCGCTAGTAACACTCGACTCCAGCGGCCAGCTAGCGACAGGGACTGCTAGCTCGCTGTCACTCAGCGGGGCTGGCGGCACCAGTACGCTTTCCGCTCCAGCGTCTGGCACTTCTGCACTCAAGCTGCCGACCGCACTGCCAAGCAGCACCAGCTTGGTGTCGCTGGGCTCCGACGGTACGCTGCTGCACGGGGACCAGACCATCTCCCACGGTCTGAGCTTTGTGTCCACTCCGTACGTGAAGAAGCCAGACAGCATGACGAGCAACAACTGGAACGGCCTGGTTGCGAGTGCGTCCACTTCCGGGAACGGCAATGCGTACGATGGCTTCAATACGGGCTCGAACTTTTCTTGGCAGAACAACACTAGTACCTACAATGCCACGAGCGGTGCCTACACCTCCGGTTCCAGCAAGACGTTTTCGGGTGTAGCGTACCCAGGCGAGTGGCTCCAGCTAGATTTTGGCACTGGAGCCGTCCTGCAACAGTATAACCTGCAAGCCCAGTCCAGTGGTCTGGATAAATCGCCAAAGACATGGCAAGTGCGCACGTCGTTAGACGGCACCACCTGGACGCTGTGGCACACTGGCTCGTATACTTTTATCGATGGTAGTTCCATCACTTTCGCGCCGACCGACAACGCGAGGGCCGCCCGGTACGTGGCCATCGTGGTTTCTTCCATGAAGGGAGGAGGAAGTTCCAGCTTTTGTGCAATTATCCACTTTGGTTTCGACTACACGTCGTACTTCTCTGTCAAGAACATCTCGGCGCCGCTAGCCAGCACTGACGCCACCAACAAGGCCTATGTGGACTTGCGACCAGCTCGTTGTTAGCAGCCTCCACGCCGGCCCAGACCGCCGTTCTGAGCCTGACTTCTGCGGGACAGATGGTGACCCAGAGCACTTCGACCACGGTCGTGACTTCTGGCTCCGTGGCGCTGCCGACCTGGACTTCCATGTCGGCCTATACGCCTACCACGGACCCTAACTGGGTGCTCAGCCACTCTTCCGCAGTTGTAGGCCAGGAGAGCTACAGAGTCTTCGATGGTGTCGCTGCCAATGGCTGGACTAGCCTCGGCAACTACAACTCGGACGGGAGTATCAACACGACAAACAACGCCGTTACCAACGTAGGCGGCAGTAACGTGTACGGCGAACACTTTACGCTCCAGCACCAGCGGCGCCGTTACAGAATCACGAGCTTCGCGTTGACTAATACCTCTTCTCTCAGTAGCTCAACCAAAAGCTTCACGTTGGCGGGGTCGGACAATGGCAGTAACTGGACACTGGTCTGGTCCGGTAACTTCTCTTTTACCACGACGTTACAGACCCTGAACTCGAGCGCACCCGCTTCGACCGCGTTCTAATACTACCACCGGTGTATTGTCACTTCGACAAATTCGAGTACCCAGGCCGCTGTGGGGACCTTTGCGCCCGTCGTTGAGTCCGAGGGCGTGTCGGTCACTGCCACGGGCCTCACGGGCGTGGATTCGATCATGTGCGGCAAAAACACGCTGAAGCTGCCGACCGCGCTACCCTCTGCCGGCACGGACCGCGTGCTCCAAATCAACGACCTCGGCGAGTTCGAACTGGGCACCTGGGACCGTGGCCACTGGCTGACGAGCGACACGGTCGTCTCTGTTAATAGCGGAACTGCCAGAAAGATCCCGGTCGATGGCGTAGTGAGGCTGGCGCCCATATACGGCAACATCACCGTAAGCCATGCCAACGGCTTCACGACCTGGCAGAACACGTCCGGTATGCCCAGGAAATGGCTGATCACGGCTTCGTTCAAGTTTATTACTTCGGCAGCGGCTACCAACAACCCGCCGACCAGTGGAGCCTATTACGATGTCTGGGTCGAAAGGAATGCAGTGAGACCCGCCTCAAGCTCCGGCGTACAGCAGACAGAAGCCAATTTTCAGGTGTCAGTTGGTGCCCATGAGCTCTATGGCAACGGGCGGATCACCTCGCCCAGCCTGTCAGGTATCATGGAAGTGGCGGCAAATGAGTATATCTGGTTCGAGGCTTATGGCGACATACAAGGCGCTGTCAGTTGGAGCCTTGTCATTGGCGGTTCAACTGTTTATTCAAGAGGCAGAGTGACCATTACGGAGATTCCGGGCTGATTTTTTTTCTTTCAAGTCTGTATTTTTTAATTAAAAAAGAAATGGACGCTTTGCGACAAGCACTAGCCGAGAACGAGAACGAGCTGGCCGCGTACCTAGCCCGCCGCCGGATCCTGGCGGTCGAACGAGAGAAGTTACAGCTGCAGATTGCGCTCTGTGAAAAGGTCTGTGATTGCAAGGTGATGCGCGAGCAAGTTAAGACGCTCATCCAACAACAAGAGGAAGCAGAGGCGGCAGCAGCCGAGGCAGCCGCCCACGCCGAAATGGCACTAGAAGAGACGATCGTAGAGATGCCCGACACCATCAATGGCTAAAAGTCTTTGTCTAGGCCCCATTCGGGCTCCTTGGCCGGCGCCCGCGCGTACTCGCTCACTCTTTTCTCGAAAAAGTTAGTCTTGCCTACCACGCCTAGCTGCTCCATGAAGGACAAGGGACACTTGGCCACTCCGTACAGCTTTTCGCTCAAGCCCAAGTTCTGCAGCAGGCCATCCGCCACGAACTCGACGTACCGCTCCATCAGCGCCGCGTTCAAACCCAGCAGGGCCATCGGCAGTGACTCGCTGATGCACCTCCGTTCGACTTCGACGCAGCCCGCCACGATCTGGAAAATGCGCGACATCTGCAGCTTGTTCGACACGTGGTGCTTGTACAAGTGGCACGCGAACAGGCCGTGCTGCGTCTCGTCCCGCGCAATAAACTCGTTGCTGGTGCACAGGCCCTGCAGCAGGCCCGGGTGCTTTTGTTTCAGCCAAAAGATGGAGGCGAAAGAAGAGGCGAACTAGACAAGCTCAACGGAAGCGAACGCCGCCAACCGCTCGGCAAACGAAGACCGGGCCGGGCTGAGCCACTGCAGCGCCCACTTGGCTTTTTGTGCCACGGTCGGGACCTGCGTGATCGCATTGAACAGCTTGTCCTTCTCTTGCTGGTCGCTGATGATCGTGCCGATCAAGAGGCTGTAGGTCCGCGAGTGTTCGGCCTCGTTAAAGATCTGGTAAGAATAAAAAAGCCTCGCTTCGGAATATTGCACCTCGGCCAAAAATTGGCGGCCAGGTTCTCTTGGATGATGCCGTCGCTCGAGGCAAAGAAGCCCAGCACCATCTTAATAAAATGCTGTTCGTCCGCACTCAATTTCTTGAAATCGGCCTGTTCCCGGCAGATCTAGCTCATCTGCTGTCCAGAACGACCGCAGGGAAGCTTCATAGAATGAATACAGGTCCGGACGCCGTATCGGGAAGAGACAAAATCGCGATTCTTCCGGCTCGAGCAGTTTTTCTTCAGTGTCCATTCGTTCAACTGCCGGTTGTCCAGTTTCAGCAAGGCCATTTACTCTCTTTTAATACTATAAAGTGAAAGAGGATATATTTTTTTTCTTATCGGTACAACAGAACAAAGAACATGTTGCAAAGACGTAAGACCGAACAACGGCTGATGCCCTCGTCGCCAGAGTCCATCACCGTAACCTCGCACGAGCTCGCACTCGAGCTCAAGCGCAGCTACAGCGACTTCTCTTGGCAGAGCGTGCCGCAGCTCATTGTTCATGGGGTCAAGTACTTGGCCCTCTATACTAACCACACCGGCGAGGAGAAGAAGCAGATCCTCATTTCGGTCCTCGTCGACTTGTGTCCCGACGACAACGTGGACAAGCTCATCCCGCCCGTGGTCGATGTCATCTGGGAGCTCGTGAAGGCCGCCCTCGCTTCCAATTGCTGCGAGCTGTGTCCCAAGGTCTGCACGGTCATGTAGGCATCGGGATCAAGTGCCTACCCAGCGTCACGGGCGTGCCATAGTGGATCCTAACAGGGTCACCGACCATCTGCGCACGCGCTTTGGCCAGCTTCTTGCGGTCCAGGCGGTGCGCCCACAGCACCGGGCCCGGTATAACTTGCTCGTTCGAACGCACTTTCTCCAGGGCCATGGTAATCTTGACCAGCAGCACGTCCGCCGCTAATCTAAAGCGCCTCTTCTTGGCCATCTCGACAGACAGCTCGTTCTTGACCATTTCAAAAAGGATCTCGCAGGAGAAGTGGTGCTCTGCTTTTTGCCCAAAGTTGAAAAAGCTATTGGTGCCCGAGATGATGGCTACCAAAATCAGGCACGTGACGCTGACCCAATCGTAGCCCGTCCGGCCTGCTCCGCACGCCTTGAAGCCGAAATTTCCCACGATAATCGAACAGATCGCCGGCACAATAGTGGCCAACAAGCCAAACAACAAAAAACGGTTGTAGTAGTAGTAGCCGGCCGAGTTGTTGAGGCGCGCGTGCAGGGCACACTCGTCCACTACACTGGCAAAATATTGCTCGTGCCTCGAAGACCACTTCTCTTCCTCTCGCTTGACGTCGCTGTCGTCCGAGTCATGATTCTCGCTCGACTGCGACCGCATCGCCAGGATTTTATCCTCGTCCATCGTTACTTTTGGTGGTGGGAAACTGCAAGATTTAAAAAAAAAAATGTGCGATTGCTGGGCCGCGGCCTGATCGCCGCGGAGCACAAGGGTCTGTACCTGCTGCAGGAGGAGATTGGTATGCCAGCCGAGCTAGTGGGCATAGTCGGGGAATACACTAACCCAGTCTACTATGAGCCGCTGAAGGCCAGCGCGTGGATGTCTTGGAGCTGGGTCGACCACCGGCA
>WBZZ01003700.1:0-32500 GCA_019918135.1 Paulinella micropora | reverse complement strand
TATACATGATCTATTTATTTTATTATGTATGTGTGTACCATTTGGCTAAATTATTTATTTATTTATATATCCATCTATCTATCTATCTAACTACCTACCTACCCACCCACCCACCTACCTACCTACCTACCTACCGAGAGAAATTTCTTGAGGTGTAATCTTTCGTCGATGGAATCAACATGTTATTGCATACTTACAGGAGTGAACGCAAGAGCGTCACCTCGCAGACCATCGCCGTGACGACCGTCCTGCAGTTGGTGCAAGCCCGACTACCTGACCTGCCCACGGAGGCCACGGTGCAGCTGCCGTCCCAGTGTTCTCTTGGGGAAGCTTTGCGCTTGGTGACGGACAAGCTACTGGCGCTGCCTGAAATTGCGGCGTCCGCCTTCGCACTTAGTCCTGCGACATGACAGGTGGGGCTTCCTGCCCCGTCCGCATCGAATCAATCTTCTTCGTCTGTGCTTCGCGTGCGAGACTTGCTCCTCGCGCTGCCAGAGGGGGTGCTCGCGTGCGCTTTGAGTTTCCTCAACATCCGCGAGCATTACGCAAAGCTGCCTTGTCTTGCACGGCAATATGGGTGCCTACTGCACCGAAAGGCGATCTGGCCTCCTCTGCTTGAAATGATGTCTGAGGACGGCCGCCCGATGCTGACGGAAAGGCCGGGGCTGGTCTACAGCGCATTCAAGATACCTATTCCTAAAGAAGTCCTGCCACAGCTGGCACGCATTGGTTTCCAGCAGATGGAGCTGAACGATATGATCTTTCCCGCACTCTGCAACAAAAGGACATGCTAGCTGAAATGGACAGAGGCTGAGTTGTCGAAGCAAAACCTGCGTCGGTTGGTCAAGATGAAGGGCCTAGAAGAATTGATCATTGAATCGAACTGTGGTCTCACGAAGGATAAATTCTTGTGTAGACTTCAAGGCCTTCCTCTCAGAAAGCTCTGCGTCACCTTCTTTGGCGACGGGGAGGAGCCGCTGCAGTTAAGCGGGGTGACGCGAACTGCTCTAGCTAGGATGCCTTTGAGAGAGCTGGCGTTGGATTTCGATCACTACGAAAAAAGCACATGGTATATTCAAGAGTATCTACAGCGTGCTAGTGGAGAAGAAGACATAAAGCTGTCTGAAGTCTTGAACTCCCTCTCGAGACATTGTCGCTGGGTGTAAACACCTGTATCAGCAACTGGCAATATCTGCGAAACTATTCGTCACTGCGGAAGCTAAAACTGCAGTTTCTTGAAATAAACTGTTTGCAAAGCTTGTCGGTACCCAGCTTAGAGAGTCTCACGCTGGATTGTTCTAGACCCACGGATGAAAACTTGAAATCCATACAGGCTCCCGCACTCACGGAGCTGAATATCATGAACTGCGAGGATTTGACAGAGGCTGGCGTGATGTCTGCGTTGGCTCACTTTCCACGTCTGGAAAAGCTTCGCCTTGAGCATCTGTGTTTGGGACGTGACATCTATGAAGATCGTAGATCGTTTGTCAACTCTTCGGCTAACTGCTCTCTACCTTTCATTGGCCCTGGAAGATGGGCTGCTGGCGATGCTGCCTAAAAGTGTTCCACGGCTAGAAATTTTGTCGCTCAATGGATGTAGCGTACTTAAAAGCTCAGAGATCAAGTCACGGAATCCCGACTTAATGCCAGATGGAAGAAGAATCTCTAGAGAAGATGTCGCTGTGTTGGCAGGTTTATATTTGAAAGAGATATATCTCGATGGCGCTGGTCTTTTTGACGATGATTTAGTGTGTTTATTGGCTTTTCCGCTGCAGAAACTATCCCTTGAATGCACCCGCATCACTGGGACGGGTCTAAGCGCTTTGACAAGCTTGCACCTCAGGGAGCTCAGTCTTGCCACGGGCTGGGAGGTGACGGCAAATGGATTGGACGAAGCCTTAACAAGCCTGCCGCACCTGGAAAAACTCGATGTGCGAGGCTGCCTCGCTAATAAGGTGGCATGGCCCGAAGCTGTTGAGCTGACACAAAGATTCCCCAGAGTCGCTTTTGAATGGATATGAGGCGAAATGTCTTCACAAAGTACTCTCTCTCTCTCTCTCTCTCTCTCTCTCACACACACACATACAAACACACACACACACACACACACACAAACACACACACACACACACACACACATATATATATATATATATATTCATTTATTTATTTATTTATTTATTCATTTATTTATATGTATGTATGTATGTATGTATGTATATATTCATATTTATGTAATTTTCGAGCGTGCATGCATACGTACGTAAAGAACATACACAAATACATTCGTACATGTTAGGCGGGCAAGGCCCAGTTGCCATTCATCGAGGAAACAATAACAACAACAACAACAACAACAAGTAATAATGAAGGGTTAAAAACACAGGACTCTGGATTCCCGCTCGCCCTTCAGGCTATGACTTTGACTTCTGAAGGTGGTGAGAAAGCTCAGACTCCTCTTCACGATTTGTAGCAACCTGAAAATTTGATACCTTGATCCGGTAAAACGATTTTGGCATTTCATGTTTTCTCGGCCGGTCCACATAACAGTGCCAGTGGAGCCGTTCTGTGGCGGGCTGTGGTCTTGCATTCTCTTCCAATGAAATTTGCGATTGTGCAGATACTATGTTAATAGTGAGTACAACTTATACGATTGATTAATTAGTGTAACAGGTCATATATGGAGCTCTTGCTACCTGAACTCTGTGCATGATGATTTTGACTCATCTGTTTTTGTTCAAGAAGAAAGCTAACTTAGTTGTGGAATTGTGTGGTCAAGATTGGCGGCCTTGTTATTCTGAATTGCGAGGTGTGTGTACAGTGCGTTTGTCTTCTGTGTGACCGTGCGAGATGGGAAGAACGCACGTTTGTGAGCCGATTGCTAGGTGTGGTTATTTCCATTCTCGAAATTTTGAACGTTTGTTGTGTGTGTTGTTTTTCAACTTCTCGTTGCTTTGCGCTATTCATGTCTGCTGTTGCTAAATATTATTACGCAAACACTGTTTTAATAAAATACTTGCCACTAGTCAACCCTTAACCAAACAATCCACATTTGTGGTTTAAAAACACATTTGTGGATCTTGTGTATTGTTCAAGTGTTTAAGCTCCAAATTGTGGGAATATTATATTAGCAGTACTTTGTTTGTATTAAATACTTCTGTCCTATTTAAGCGAACTATGAAAAAAAACCGCTTATTAATAACGTCAAATGTCATTTTAATCAACCAATAATTGGCTGCATCCTAGCCATCCCTGTGCCACGGTCAGTCCAGACACAATAAGAGGCAGTTGATCAGTAATAATAACCCTCGGGGCTTAACCAGTTACATAACCGGGTAACCGTAACGATCATAATATTACTAGAAGTGACCGTTACACTTTTTAGACCGGAATTTCAATGATTATCTTTAGGTCGGACCACGGGCATTGGCTGGTGTTTGCCTTGGTTCAAGTTGTTCAAGTTTTGGGTCCCCTAGTCTTCCACGTTTTCCGTCATCTTTGACCCTTATGAAATTTATATAAGAACACGGAGAATTGGGCCCGGGGCAAGTTACTAGCGGATTGAATTGAGTTAGTTCAAGTGTAATAAGGAACTTGAGAGGCATCATTAAATACATCAAGTTCTTTTAGATCAGAACCGTGCCGTGCCCGGGGAAAACGGATGCGCTCAGGCTTGCGCTATGGTGCGGAGAAGGCCATGCGCTTCACTGATGATAAGCATTGGTCAAATTGTTTGCCAGCCGGGTCACGTAGTATTGGATATTATAATACTGTAACCGGGCCAATGCGGCTACTAGTGACAATCATGGCATATACATTGTCTTAGCTGACTACTGAACACCCAGAAACTGAGCGTAAAGTTGAACCGTGCTAAAACTGCAGGTGACACCTAATGCAGTACTCCCGTTGAATTGCTGGGCCAGGCTGAGGCCAGTCATGAAAGGTAGTAGGTCCAGTGTGTTACTGTGTCACTGTGATCGTGGCAGGAAGGCAGAAGTGTACTGCCACCGGCCACCCGACTTGTAGGCATCACCCCCCGGATAGCCGGTAAAAGGTATCCTTTTTCTGGTGTCAGGTGCACCTAGTTTTTTCCCATTATTTTTAATATCGTTTGGCAGGATTTGACCTAATGCCATTTTAACCTTGGCCTGTCTGTTGCCGTTTTCTTTTCGGCTTCACTGAGCTAATATAACGAGACATCATTCTCTTTTGGGGATTTGTGTCTGGTTGTATTACCGACTTTTTATTGAGCTATCTTCGGGGATTGTAACAGACTCGGTCCTACTAAGTTATATCAGCCCGATCTCAGTTGTACTGACTAGGTGAAACTTGAACAAACAACTGAGCAGGGCGGCACTTGAAACTCGAAAATCATCAGCGGCGGCTGTTCATTGCGTAACGTGCATGCTCAACGGGGTCAGGAAGCGTACCAATGCTTACGGCAGTGCTCCAATTGCCGCTTCTTTTTTTGCCGTACCGTTGATTCAACTGTTTCGCGTGGCACACACGCAACCGTGGCACCTTCGTCGCTCCAGCGCGAGCCATATTAAAGTAACACATATTTACCTATCTGCGCCTACAATCCCCCCTCCCCGGTTTATCCGATAACCCACATTTATTAGGAGTAGAGGTAAATGTGAGCGGTAGGAATATGAAGGCTGTCGAGGTTTGGCTCCAGGTTGATGGCTTCTCCTCCTTCTTGGGATCGTATGGACGATTAATATTGAAAGAGAGAAATTTAATTGTTGGTGTTACTCCAAATGATTTTGGTTTCGGAATTTGTGCGAAATTCGAATTTGATTTCTATTTTGAATTTCAAATTTGAACTTCAAGTGAATTTCGCTCTACACCTTTCCCCTCCTGATGACCCTTGTCATACTCCTGTGAGGAGTAACCCTCTTCGGTCTGACTTGCGCCGTGCGTCGTGGCAAGGATTCTACCCTCGGTGCTATTAGCAGGTTGTTAGCATTGCGGACCAACCCGCTATTACAGCATTGTCCATCCGCCGTATAGTCTGATGAACGGCATACTAGCCGTTGGGTGCTTTCATAAATCTTACCTTGGGCCGGCAAGATCAGACTGTTAACGTAGGTGAATCCTACTAACGCTCCACGGATTCCCTTGATGGGACAGAGGCTAATCGGAACTAGCCCGCTTGATGGTCCGCGAGACAGGGAATTTCCCAGCATCCTCACTTGTCGCGAGGACCCTCCTGATCCTGGGGCTATTAGCCGGTTGTCAGCTTGATGCGGATGACAACCGGCTAACAGCCCCGTCCGTTTGTTGGAATTAACGGGCGCTTTGCCAGTCTAGGTTTTTGTTTTGTTTTTTTGGTTGTCCTTGGTGGACTTTTCGTGGTGTTATGACCCGGTCCGGGATCAGGAACACAATGACGACAAGAAGGACTACGCTGTTGGCGAGGTTATAGCCTTCATCGACGATGGCTTACTCAACTTAGGAATGATCATGGACGAACTCGGACCCCACGGACGACCGCGACGACTTCCGGGTCCACCAGCTAGGCATCACTTCGCTATCCAACATGCAATACCGCCCAGTTTATGTGGAGCCGGTTACCCATCCGGACGGCACTGTTACAGAAGGACCGACACACCCACAATGGACGGGGCCTCTCAACTTCTGGAAGAAGATGACACTCGTCAGCGAAAACGATCAAGTTCTACATCGGGATATCCAGTTCAAGCCGAGCTCCAACAACAGGTCTAAGGGTTATATCATTCCCGACCAACTAAAACGTCTACGTAAGCCTTACAGCGGTAAGAAGTACGAATTCCACGTCTTCAGGACTTTAAAATCGAAGCCTCTAGACACTCAAATGGTTTTTATTTTTTGAATCATCGACTGACTCTTTTTTTTCTACCACTTAGCTCCCCACTCAACAAGTTAGTGCCTTGAAGGCTACAGGCTTGTATGATAGTAATATTCTCATAACTTAATCGGCATCAGCTAAGGCAGGTCACACAATGCTATTACCGCTTTGAACACGTAGTGATAGTGTTGGCCCTACGGTCCTATTAATGATGTATGTTCAAGTGGGATACTATATGTCTTGCTTCCGCATGCTGATACTACCTTGAGTCCGATTATTGCGCTGACACATACGCACCACACACATAATCGCGCATTGATCTATTATACATCTGCAACTTGATCTTTTTGATTCATTTTCTTTTTATACTTATTCACATATCTATCGGTCAATAATCTATTACGATCCGTTTCGATCGCAACTCCAACCCGGTACCGTTCATGACTGATGGTCTGGGCGGGGGGGGGGGGGGGGGGGAGGAGCTATCGGAATGAATACCGTACCGGACCGCTGATTACTATGATTAATATTGTGTTAAACTTTCTTCAAGTTTATACTTCAAGTTTTACTTCAAGTTTACACTCAAGTTCTATTTTTAGTTCCAGTTATTTCATTTTTCCGTTTATTTAGCAACCGTGACTGTCCGCATAACTTGTAGTTGCCACGGTTACGTTTTCAACTGCTGTTAACAGATCAATTTATTTCCCTTTACCAGTTAGCTTTTTAGAAAATGTTAACTATTGAGCGGCATTTTTTCTGCATATCTACATTTTTTCCCCTCAGTGGACCGCTTTTTCCGGTCCCAGTCACAGGAAATAATAATGATAGGGAAAAATTGCATCCAAACCAGATAAAGTAGCAGACTTCCGCTTCAAGTCACCTTATCTTATATTTTTCTCAAACTCAGTGACAGTGACTTGAAATGACAACTCTCAGTGACACTGGTACACAACTCTTATCCTCTTGAAATGTTCTCGTTAGTTCTCAGAATTTGTATTGTTTCGCAAGGGACAATTAGTCTCAGGCTGTCAAGCAAGTATACTGAATTAACTGAAATTGGCCGATCCGAGCCCAGAGCTGCCAGTCTTTTCAGTGGTAAACTCCCCCCAGTGACCAGACGGAAATATTTTGTCGGAGGTCAATTGACAGCAGTGTGTATTCACTGAAGTGAATGCCGGTTGGTAATTTCCTTGCAGTGGGTTAGTCAAGACTTACATATCTTACGATTTTTTGAAGTTTTGGCGGTTTGTTTTTTCAGTATTATTATTATGTATACAAAATAGGTGACATATTACCCGGCGTTCAACAACACTTGAAAAAAATTCAAATTCAAAAGTTTTTTTTTTTTTACTTCTTTCACCAAGATTTAGATTTCAGTGTGATCTTTACAAAAAAAAGTTTTATGATAATATATAATGAGAAAAAGGATTAAAACTTATTTTTTCTATAAACGCGGCCACCGTTTTCATACTCAGTCACTAACTTCAATGAACAATTACATATGCATGAAGCTTCGTCTAGAAGGTAAAGTAAGTAGTGAGCTCTGAAGCATTGAAAAACTTTCAGAGACTGAGCAATGTAGAAGTTGCGGAGCCTGCAGTGAATACTTGTAAAAATCAAAACTTATTATGAAGTTATGACAAAGGCAGGTAGAAAGTTGATTACCGGTAATATTAATCATAATCATATTACTTCAGGCTTTCGTCTGAAGTTATTGAAAAGTTTTTACTGTGCTTAACTCAGACTGCACTTAGCAGTTCAAGCTGAGTGCTAGTCGGTCAGCCCGGACTCCCAAGCTCGAGGCAGTCAACCGTTCAACGTCCGCCGTCAATTGCCACCGATACCGCAAGTTAAGTTAATAGTAGCAGTAGTAGTAGTAGCAGTAGTAGTAGTAGTAGTAGTAGTAGTAGTAGTAGTAGTAGTAGTAGTAGTAGTAGTAGTAGTAGTAGTACGGTAGTAGTAGTAGTAGTAGTAGTAGTAGTAGTAGTAGTAGTAGTAGTAGTAGTAGTAGTAGTGGTAGTAGTAGTAGTCACTCACCGTATTACTACTACTACTACTACTACTACTACTACTACTACTACTACTACTACTACTACTACTACTACTACTACTACTACTACTACTACTACTACTACTACTACTACTACTATTACTACTAACTACTACTACTACTACTACTACTACTACTACTACTACTACTACTACTACTACTACTACTACCACTACTACTACTAGTTATTGTCATTATTATCGTAATTAATATCATTATTGTTGCTATCAATCTCATTCTCCTTCAAACACAGCGCAGCATTGCCTTCTTCCGCCAGCCACTCCACTATTCTCAGATGGCCTCTCTCTCTCTCTCTCTCTCTCTCTCTCTCTCTTCAGTCTTGCTAGCAGCTAGCTAACCAGGAGTTGCAATTTTCTCTATATAAGAAGCGAGCGAGAGAGAGAGAGAGAGAGAGAGAGAGAGAGAGAGAGAGAAAGAGAGAGAAAGAAAGAGAGAGAGAGAGAGAGAGAGAGAGAGAGAGAGAGAGACGGCCGCGGAGAAGAGAAGTGTGTGTGTGTGTGTTAGGGGGGGGGGGGGGGCAAAGGGGAGTCACAATTTAAAACCTCCTCGTACCCTCTCTCCTCTCTCCCTCCTGCTGTTGCTGCGACTGCAGCAGCTGGAGTTGTTGTTTTGCTACTGCAAACGAATGCTAGATTTGCTGCGCTTTCGCTTGCTGCCTTTCCCAGTTTCTCTAGAAATAGGCTTGAGGAGTGATCGCACCTTTTCAATTTCTATCTTGTCCTCTTCGTCGCAGTCCTTCGGAGTCTCCAATATCATAGGAATATTAGAGAAGCGCGCATCGTTGACTAAAAGGGCAAAGCACGTGGAGCCGATCTTTCCTTTACCTATGTTTTCATGTCGATCCTGACGGCAACCCAACTCTCCTTTCGAGTCGTTGAGGTGAAATGCCTTGAGGTACTTCAGCCCAATTACTCGATCGAATTCAGCAAAATTTAATGTGGCGTGGTAGCCTTTTTCCGTGGATAAATCGTAACCAGCAGCGAAGGCGTGGCACGTGTCAAAGCACACACCAACCCGAGATTGATCTTTCACGCCTAGCAAAATAGCTCGCAGCTCCTCAAATGTTCCGTCAATGGTGTGACCCTGCCGGCACATATTTTCAATCAAAATCGTCACTCCCTTAGTCTTTCGATGAGCTAGGTTGATGGACTCGGTGATCCTTTGTGTGCCATCTTCCACGGAGCCCTTGCCCGTTGTTGAGCCTGGGTGGAAGTTGTAATTTTTCAGCCCAAGCCGCTCACAACGTCGTACTTCATCCAGCATTCCCGCACGACTCTTCTCCAAGAGCTCCTCCGACGGTGATGCACAGTTTAGTAGATAGCTTCCATGAGGTACAACTTGGTCGGGAGAGTAGTTGTACTCTCTCATGTAGTCCTTGAAGTGCTTGATCGATTCCTCTGTCAAAGCTGGGGATGTCCACTTCCGCTGAGAGCGTGTAAAGAGTGCAAAAGCAGTCGCTTGAATCGCGTGAGCATTCTTCACGGCGTTCTCGACACCTCCAGACATCGAGACGTGGGCGCCCAACCACAAACTATCGCTGTTGGGGTGTTCAGGTATGTTTTTGACGCATGGACGCTTACTGGGTCGTGATGGCATCCAGTGCTTGTTTGATACAGAAACAGTCTGTAGAAAGCAAGAAACATGGAAGATAGACAGATAGATAGAAAGACAGAAAGACAGAAAGACAGATAGACAGATAGGCGGATAGAGAGATAGACAGATAGACAGATAGACAGGCGGGAAGGAAGGGAAACAGGCAAACAGGCAAGCAGGCAGGGACAGGCAGACAGGCAGACAGGCAGACAGGCAGATAGGCAGACAGAGCCAGACGTATGTCATGTCTTCATCAGCACCCGTTTAGCTCTCAAACTCTTGTATAGATCTCAGACACCTCCGCATGATTATTCGCCCTTGTCTTTTTCTGTGTACATGTAATGCGTTTTTCATCTCATACAATGCCATAATTTCGTGCTTCTGATTTGCCGCGAATATAAACTGTTAGAATAACCTAACGTGCTCAATCAGTTAGAACTTGAACATATTTCAAATGCTCAGCTCAAGGCTTACCACGTTCCGTTAACTTACGATCGTTGCGTCAAGGATGCAAAATCTTCGTAAAAGTGAAAAAGACAGAGACAGACAAGAAGATAGAGACAGTCAGGCAAGCAGTCAAGCAGAAGCAGTCAAACAGAAAGACCAGAAAGACAGACGGAAAGACAGGACAGACAGATGGACAGACAGACAGACTGAAAGACAGACTGACAGACAGACTGACAGACAGCCTGACAGACGGACTGACAGACAGACTAACATGCTAACAGACAAAGAGACAAAGACAGACAGACAGACAGAAGACAGACAGACAGATAAGTGGCAACAGATACAGATAAGTGATAGCAGAGACAGACAGTGTCAAGTGATAGACAAACAGATAAGTGTCAGCAGAGACAGACAGACTGATAGACAGACAGCACGTGACAGCAGAGACAGACATGTGACACAGACAGACGTCGATAGACAGACAGACAGACAGACAGACACGTGACAGCAGCAGACAAGTGAAAGACAGACAGAAAGACTGACAAAAGACAGAAGACAGAATTTCGAAAGACAGACAGAAAGACAGAAAGACAGAAAGACGAAGAAAAACAGTTAAGTGATAACAGAGAAAGACTAGTGAAAGACAGCAGAGACAGACTAGTGACAGACAGACGGAAAAGTGACCGACATACAGACTAGTACTGTGGTCTTTCCTTCACCATAGTCTGCTTATGCATATGGCTGTTTGTGTATGTAATGTTGCAGTACTTGTTGCTTTTCAACAAAGTGTTTCTTTGCAAACAAGGTAGTAGTATAGGGTGCCACTTTGGCACACTTTTTGGATACATACAGACTAAGCGACGAAACGGCTCTATCGGCTCTCCTGTTCGTCGTCTTATTATTATCATTAAATTACCTTTTTCGCAGTCTTGTCGTAGATTGCAAGCAATTCTCCAACCTGCCACACACAAGTATGGCATAAGTAAATTTCATTGCAAGCAGGAGGGCTTTCGCCCATTTTTGTTTTGTTTTTCTTTTTTGTTGAAATAGAAATACACACTAGTTTATACTCCTATGTGCAAAAGGAGTTTTTCAAATAGTGGTTATGACCACTACTCTACAAGGGAATATTGTTTCGGACAGCATTGAACAAATCATTTACACTTGAGACTTCCATTACATTTTTGTTGTTCTCTTCGTCATATGCGAGGTATTTGATGAGGGCTTTATTGAATGACAGCCCCTCTTCATCAATGCCAGCAAAAATTTTATTTTGTATGGCAAGTCCGTATTCATTTCTGAATTCTTTCCGCCAACTATAAAATGCTTTCAGTTCTTTTTCTTTTTTTACTTGTTTAATTCTTCTCTTTTGTTTCACCAATCTGTCCTTTTCAATGATTTTGTTTTCCTTTTCTAACCTCTTGAGCACGACATTAATTGCGGACAACTTTACCAAGTCTGGCTGTTTTTTTTCAACAAGTAAATCAATTTCTCTGTCAATTTTATTTACTCTTTCTTCTGTAATTATTTTATCTTTCTTCAATCTATCTTTCCCTATTTTACTTGCTTCAAAAATTTCCAGCCAGTCTTCTTTTGTTCTCTGTTCCTTCGTGATAAGGCTTTCACTCATTACGAAATTTTGCGATTATGCGACAAAGTAGTTGATACCGCAGTTCGTGTCATGAATTTTCGTGCCTCAAATTCACGACACTAACTGCGATTAAGGCTTCTAGACATATCAATACAGAAGGCCAAAAGCACTCAAAACGACAACCACAAGCAACCGAAAAATATATGACATTTTTATTAAAAGTTATTACATAATGTATAATATCATTTATTATATGATGATTGACCGCAAACAGAAGAGAGCAGAATATAGAAAAGAAAGAAGCAAACAAAAATATACTTGTGTATGTGGTAAGACCATAGGAATATACAGCAAATACACACACGAAAAATCAGATTTTCATAGAGATTTCTTCGCCGAGAAAGAGGAGGTAATGATTGGAGGTTATCCAGTTATACGTGTTTGTCGCAGAAATGATGACATAGAAAGATATTATAAAAATAAAATGTAAAATGATTTAAAGAAATAAATATTATTACATATATATATTATCTATTATAAATAATAGATTATGTGCAAATTAACAATCATTCAACAAGCAGACAAGGAGATGAAAGAAATATATAACTCTCATTTTCCTGAAGCAAAAGCAGATGACTTATCTATTAAAATATTTACAAAACAAGAAATGAATAATAGATATGTCAAAGCATACAAATTTTGGAAAATACAAGCCGAGATTATAAGAGATAAAGAAGAAAAAGATATGAAAGACTTATATAAATTAAAAATATGTGCTATGGCCATCGAAAAATTGAATGAGAGAACTCCATTTAAAAAATATGTAAAATCAAACTCTGAATATTGGAAATTTCACAAAAAATATATTATTGTGGATATTGAAGAAACTCCTAACGGACTTCTATTAAGTGGAGCACCGAAATAAATAATTAATTTCAATCTAAAGAGTAAAATTATATTACTTATAATATACAATGGGCAGACACAAGAAGTATCTCACACTTGAAGATAGACGAAAGGCAAACAATGATAAAGCGATGGCTTATTATAACAGAAATCGCGATGAAATAAACAGAATGAGAAAAGAAAAACTTAAAGAAAGAAACAGGAAACTGGAAGAATATGAAAAAATGAAAGCAAAAGAAAAAGCAATAGAAAAAGCAACAGAAAAAATGTAAAACTATTTTCCATCTAAAGATAACTATATATATTGATATATATATATTGGTAAAACAATTTAATTATTTTCAATATTTTTATATTCCTGCTAATATAAAAGTAAAATATGCCACCACCATTACCACCTAGACCAACAAAAGAAAATGTAGAACTAGCGAAGGTAAGGGCGAACTTACGTGAAACAAAGACACGAGAGGCGGGACGACGAGAGGTAAAACTCGTTGAACTAAGACCAATACGAAACATAGGTATAAACGGCTTTTCATACCCCTTTAGAAATCTTGACATTAACTTTTATGATATGGATGCGATTGAACTAATAATTATGAGAGCAGTAAGAGATGTTAAAACCAGAGGTATGACAAACGAAGCAAGTATTCATATTAAGTTTGGTTATATAACGGATGTTGATGACAGCAAGTTTTACAAATGGAAAACTTTCAATTCCGTTAAGTTGAAAGATATAGACGACCTATTTCGTGATATATATCTATACAACGAACAAAATCTTGAAGCCAGTGCTCACGGATATGAACGAATTATCCAATACATAAATATTCAAATTGTCCAAGAAGACGGAGGCGGATGCAATTCTTCAGGAAAGGATTTGAAAAATAAAACAGATGAAGGAATTCATATTAATCCAAGGAGTAAGGATAATAATTGTTTCTTCTATGTTGTCAAGAATATATTAAACATTCCTTTGAAGGGTAAATCAAAACTTAATAAAAAAGTATGTAATGATATTAGAAAAGAATTTAAACTTGAAACTAATTCTTACATACCTTTATCGGTTGGTTTTGAAATATTAAAAAAATATTGTATTGAAGGTAAGTATTTTGAAATAACTGATGCGACAACGAAACAGACTTTCAAAAACTTTGAAGACCCTTTAATTACTGCGGATGTGCTTTGTTATCTTCTTAAAGGACATTATATAAGTTTTATAAAAAGAAACAAAAATAAGTGCCCCAATTGTCTGAGGGAATATTTCAATAATCACACTTGCAATAATAAAAGGATTACATATGCGAAGGCTAAACTTAGAGAAAAAGAAAAACAAGTAAGGTCTTTATTAACTAGATTTGATGAAATGAATTATAACAATCAAGATGAGGTTTTTCATTATGACCTTGAGACTTTTACAAACCTATACGAATTGCACACCCCATACATAGCGGGCTATACAATTGCAGATATTGGTTTTAAATATGTCGCTGGCGATGATTGTATTCCAAAACTTCTTGATATAATTTTTAAATTCGCTGAAGATTTAGCAAAAAGAAAACCAAAAGCAAAATTATATGTTAATGCCTTTAATGGTTCAAAGTTTGACCACTACTTCCTTCAAAAAGAATTTATCAAAAGAAAAATTAAAGACACTCCATTGATTAATAATGGAGCCATTATCTCAATGGAATACAAAAACATAAAATTCTGGGATATGTGCAAGCACACTGAAGGAAGCCTTAAAAAGAACCTTGAAACCTTGGGCTGTAATGTTTCAAAAGGAGACTTTGACCATAGTAAAGCGAAACGATGGGAAGAAATGGATGAAGAAACCAAAAAAGAATGTTTAGAATATTTAGAGAAAGATGTTATGGGGCTTAAGGAACTCCACGACACACTAAATAGACAAACATACGAAGAGCACAAAACAAACTTAACCGCTTTTATCTCTACTTCGTCTCTTACATTCAATTTATGGAAAAAGAGGATAGATGGAAAATACATCATTCAATTACCTACCATAAAACAAGAAAGAGACTTTAGAAAGGCTGTGTATGGTGCTAGAACTTATCCAAGCAAAAGGAGGTTTATCTCAGAGCAATACCAAAAATACTTAAGTGGCGAAATTAAGTTTGATGAGATTGTAGATTATCTTATTGATGCGGATGTCGTCTCACTTTATCCAACCGCAATGCTTGAATTATTTATGACTGGTGAAATAAAAGAGTGCGAAGGAGAAATGAAGGGGAAACTTGGTATATATAATGTTGATTACATATCACCAAAAAACCTTTTACACCCGCGAGTGCCATTCCGCGATAGCAAAGGATGCTTAAAGTGGGAACTAAAAGATATGAAAGACCAATGGCTCACGAGTGTTGATATTGAAGATATGTTAGAACTTGGATACGAAGTTAAAATTAATCGCGGATACTACACTGAAGAAGCAGAACCAGTATTTAAAGAACATGTCTCAGAGTTATTCAAGAAAAAAGAAAACTCAAAGAAAGGCACACCGCAATATCTACTCGCCAAGTTGTTTATGAATGCTTTATACGGAAAGACAATCCAAAGACCAATTAACTCTGTGAGTAAATACATAACAAAAAATCACGAGTATTGGAAATTTTGGGCGACGAATGTTATAACCGATATTGAAAAGTTTGACGAAGCAAACGGAGAATTATGGCTAATCACTGGTATTCCTAGAGACGAGAAAGAAAAGGAAGAAAAAATTACGAAACCCACACATTATGGAGCCTTCATATTAGCATACAGCAGACGAATTATGTATAAATATATGACGGAGGCTAATCCAGACAACAATCTAGAAAATGATTATTATTATACAGACACAGACAGCATTCAAGCACATGTAAAAACGATAGAAAAAATAAAAAGATTTAGAGATAAATCAATCGGCGGTATGAGTGATGACCTTGGCGATGATGGTAAAATAATAAGGGGTATATGGGTAGCACCAAAATTGTATATGTTGGAGTATGTTAAGAAAGGCGATAATGTTGATAATGTTGATTTTAAACAAAATCAACATAGACAAAATCAACATAGAGGCAAGACACATTTCCACTTTAGAGGAAAAGGATTGGACTTGAAGAAATTAAATCCTGCTTCATATGAACTAATGGACAAGGGCGAAAGCCTGACAAACACAAGAGACTTCATAATGAAGAAGATACACACGAGCAGAAACAGCAAACAGCAACACATTGAACACTTTAGCATTCAACACCAAAAGAATGTTGTAAAAGTTGTAAATAAGACGAGATGGTGCGGACGAGATTTCTATACTGATAATGATAGCATTCCGCGAGGATACCATATAAGGACATAAAAGAATTAATTATTAAAAAAAATAAAAAATAAAAAAAAATTATTTTTTTCCATAAAAATTTTTTATCAGTCTATATATACCAATGTCCGCCCTCACCAGACTATGCGAGAAGTTTGAAAAACTCTCTATTGAAAATAAAAATGAAACCTTCACATTGAAAGATATCCAAAAGGTAATTCAAGACCAAATAAAGGCAATTGAAAAGGCACGGGCTGGCAAGCCAAAGGATACTTTTCCATTTGGTAAGTATAAAGGTAAGAAAATTCAAGATATAGCGGTTATTGATAAGCCATACCTTGAATGGGTTATGAAACAGCCTTGGTTTGAGAAATTTACCGACATTAAAAGTGAAGTAAAAAAATACATTTAATAAAAATTATTTTGTAGTATATATACCAATGACCGACCTAAGCACCAAGCAGGACTACTTGAATGAAATTGAAAAATGGAACATTGACAGCGAAGTTAAGAAACCCACTATTAAATGGACTAAACCCGACATTGTTTCTTTCTATGAGCAATATAAACCCAATGTTGGGATTTCCAACATAGACGATAATGTTAAAGTAGTAAATAATAATAGTTTAGAAAACGTGTTGGACGAAGAGCCGAGCAAATCGTTGTTTTGGACTACCTCCAAAACAACAATACCTTTTAAGGAGACTGATTTAAAAGAGACTGGTATTACCGAAATAAAGGCTAAGGTCGGCGAAGAAATAGCACAAAGTGAAACCGATATTTTTCTTCAATATGGTAAGTATAAAAAAATGAAAATTGAAGATGTTGCTAAGATTGATAAACCATACCTTGAATATTTAATTCAACAACCTTATTTTAATAACAAAGATGCGGTAAAAATACCTATGATATGATATTTTGTTCTATTGTATTTTTTTTTGCTTTCTACAAATGATTTAGTTCGTTATGACATCTTATAACCCACTTTAAATGATATGTAGAATGTTTATGTCTTTTTCTGTGTGAATGAACAATTCGTCTTCCACAAGGACATTCAACTTTTTTAAGATTATGGGCTCTCAATCTCTCCTTATGAATTTCTTTGTATTGTCTATTGTATTCTTTTTTATTCTGATTACACGGGACTGAGATACCAGTTTTAAAATTATCGTTTATACACTTTGTGTGTCTTATCCAGTATCCTTCTCTCTGTTCTAATTCAAGGTGGCTATCACAAGGGAAAGTTTCAATCAATTCAATCCTATAGTCATTCCTTTCTATAATTGAATATGAATATGTGTAATTTGTTTTTCCTTTTTTGTATTCATTCCAAAGATATGTGTGAGATTTAACTCTCTGCTCTAATGTTTTAATCGTGCTTCCGATATACACCTCACTTGTTTTATTACAGATAAGTTTGTAGATTTTTCCATTTTGATATTTGTTGTAGTTCATTTTATATAATGGTTGGAGTTTATGTTTAATATAAAAATACTCCGTCCATCCATCCACATCACTGGTCTTCTATGAAGTTAGCAATAATATTGATATTTCCTCCTCCACCAGCAGAGACAGACTTCTGTGTAAAAGTCAATACATCACTCGGTGATAGGTATATATCATAACTTCTAAGATTGATTTGTTGAGTTGATTGAGAATTAACATATAGTTTAAAAATTGTTGTTCCGTTTGCAATAGCACTCGCCTTTGTGTCAGTATCTACAATTGAATACTTAGAATCAACATCAGCAAAACCTGCTCCAGTTAGTGTTCCATTTAATACCATTCTAACAACATTTGACTTAGTATCTTCATTTGTAATACTTATCAAAGTGGGATAAACATTTGAATAATTTGCTAAATTAGCACCTCCCGCATCAAATACCGCTTTGTTTCTTATACTAATAATAGGACTTTCAGTGGTGTTTGCTGCTTTACTTCCTTCCACTTCGTTTGTTATACTTGTGTTTATCGTATTCGTTCCTTCAATGAATAAACTGGCACTCGCCGTTTTAAGAATTTGTATTCCAGTCTTTGCATCATTTCTCATGACTGCCGTAAAAGGTAATGTTGTATTTCGCAGGCTTACACCATTATTATCATTCGCATACTTAATCATATGAACTAGTTGGAAATCTCCAGTTTCTGGATTTTCAATTGAAAACTTAATAGCACCAAACCCAAGATACTGAAATTGAATTTGAAACACATTTCCTTTACTCCAGTCTAAGTTTTGCATAGCCGAAGTTCCATCGCAAGGGTCGTCCCAATCTTCTTGGTCAATATAATCTACAGCATTTCCCGAACAATGTGCGATATTCATTCCTGCTTGATTTTTGTAAAAATAAAAGCCATTGTTAAGGTCGTTTCCTATTCCAATAAATGAATAGTAATCTTTTGTATCATCCGTTGTCCATAGAGCAGTAAAGCGAGCAAGTACACCCGTTCCAGTTCTATATTTTATTCTCCTTTTACTTACTAATCCAGCATCCGCCGTCGCATTTGCTTGAGTTTTCAATTCAGCCATATTATCCAAAAATGACACACTTGCTTTAGTTTCTGTTTTTGTCCATATCCTAGTATTAATGGTATATGGAAAGATTTCTTGTAATACTGGTGTTAATTGCGCAGTTGTTGTTTCGCCGAAGGCTGTCTTCATATTATCAATGTGTCCATCATATCCTACTTTTAGGTTAATGAACTCTCCTTTAGGATTTTGTGCTACCAAATTTCGTTGGTGAGACATTGTTATATATTATTAAAAAAATATAAATTAACTATCAAAAATTAATTGATATTTATCAACTTCACTCCCAATCTGACTGATCGTCAGATATCCCGTAATCTCAAACTTGTTTGAGATATTGATAAACATCGATGTTTGAAAAACACACGAAAGCGAAGCGAAAGTGTGGATTTTCAAATATCAACTAATTGAAATAACATTTGCCTTCACTTGAACCTCTTGCTGAGTAATGGCCACGGTGTAATGGTTGTGAGCATTATTAGCAGTCGTCGCAATGAATTCCCATCGTCGCTCCATAGACAGGTCAAGTCCGCTAATCTCATTCTGGTCTTTGCTCCACAGCGGACGAGTGTTATCCCAAGCATCACACCAAAACCAGTTATATTTGTATATGTCCGCATTCAACAAAGCAGAACCCTCAATCTTCGTCTTCAAATACATATAGTCTTCTTCTAGGGAGGTATCAATATTAAACTCCTGCTGTCGTGCTCCGTCAAGTGTGGTGTAAAAACTTACAACCTTTGCCTGTGCTCTGTTATCGTGGTCATAAGCCGTATTCTTTGTTTCAGAATTATTGAAAACAGAGTGATAAATCTTCTTTAATCTGTGACCGTGTCCGCGGTCAAATCTCATAATAATGTTTTGTGTTGTGCTTGCTGCGATAGTGTTTTTATACACATAAGGATAATCAATGTTAAAACTCATACCATCAGGGCTAGCAATCTTCGCCTGAATGGATTGAATGACATCAGGATTAGTTTCAACAGCCAGAAACAAAGCAAGATTAGTAACATCAGCACTGACAGTCGTCGCTGCGGAGCCGACATTCGCAGTATTAATAGCAGTCGCCGCACCATTAGTCACTGTATAACTAGATCTGTCAGTCGCATTCCACACAATCCGCATCGTCAAAATCTCTGGAAACATAATGGTTTTATCAAGTGCGAAAATAGTATTAATAAGCATACTCAAAGGAATTTTAACATTGATAGCAGCGGCACCATTAACACCTACCAAATACTTTGCTTCGTTGTAATTAACATTTACAGGCGAAAGTGTGCCAGTGCCGTCAGTTAATGCTGTGTCGTTATGACGGCGAGCGCTGATTGACGGTTCAGCAAGCATAGCAAGTGTGCTAGCGGCCACGTTGTTTCCAGCATCAGTCATAGCACGAAAGTTAGTCCTTGTGGCTTCAACAGCACTAACATTAATCAATCCATTCGCATTACACTTTTGAAGCATACAGCCGTATCCAGTAGCGATATCGTGGTTAGGAAGGTCAAGGAAATCCTTCAAAGATGTCTCAGGCTTCCAAAGCATTTTAGTAACCGTCCCGAGGTTATTAAGGTCGCACAAATAAACACCGCTACGGGTCTGAAGTTGAATTTGTCTAATGGATGAAAGGCAGTCCATAAAAATTCTACTATAAATGTTAGCACCACCTGTTCTCAGAGTATAAGTAAAACTCAAATAAGACCGAGCGAGATTGAACGGACGACTGATAAGGTCAAAACTTCGTTCTTGCCCACCAGCAGTGGTGACCTCAAAGGTTCCAGAGCCCTCACGTGGAGCGAGTTTATTCAAACGATAAGAAGCACTGATGTAGTCAGTTCTAGAAAAGTCTAGTTCGCCTCCGTGTTGAGTTGGCATTTTGTTTTTGATTTTTTAGGCAGTTGTCTATCTAGATTGTTTGCTAATTCACAAGGATATATTTATAGAAAAGATAATTAAATCAAAAATAATTATTTATCTCTGTTTCAAAAGATTGAAGAATGATGTAAATAAATTAAAATAATTAGTCTCTCTGTAAATCAACAAAGTCATAACAACTCCCAAACCATTAAGATTTATAGCCTGATCGTTTTTGTCTGTAAGATAAAACCTGAATACATTATTTGAACTGGTTGATAATTTCTTACCATACTCAGACCCGCTTCCGTCGTATATGACAGCACCAAATGGTATTTCGTTGGCAGTGTATATTTCTTGTAGCACGTGATTATCTCCTTCACCAACTAAGTCCGATTGAAGGTATAAAGTCTTTTCACCAGTTAAAATAATTACATTTGGCGATTTAATGAAGTCATTGGCAAAGAAATATGTGGAATTTCTATCAAACCCCATTACTTCGTGAATACGGGTATCACCATCAAATATAAACCGCGGTTGAATACCTTTATTCTCTGACACACTGAATGTTAATTTACCATCTTCTGGTTCTATGTTGGTATTATTACTGGATACAACATAAGTATAATTATTAGGGCTGTCTGCGGTTAGCACCTCCGACAACTTATTTTTTAGATTGTTCATTGTGTAGTTTCCCTCAGGTATCGTAATTAAAGCCTCATACCCGTCTTCGCTAAGAGTAAAAGTATTATATGGTGAAGCCACAGAGTAATACGACTTCGGCACATAAATATGAAGAATTTTACAATGTGTGGGATTGTCCAGTGATTTTAAGTTTATTTCGTGTGTAAAGTCGCTATCTGTGCCTGTTATTCTGTTTTTACTATTTATGTAATAGATACCACTTGACCTGCCCCCTTTGTAATCCATTGATTTTCTAAATTCCAACTTTCGCTACGCTTTCGTTGGTTTTAGAAAATCGTTTTCCTATATTATTAAATATATTTTTTTCAAAATGAAGTTTGTAAAACACACGAGAGTTGCGGGGTATCTCAAACAAGTTTGAGATTACGAGAGTGTGAATTTACAAATAGGTATCAAAATTACCATACCCATTCTGTGCTTTCAACTTTTCCGCTTCTTCTTCTTTTAAGTCTGTGAAACCCGAACTAAACTTAAAGCGATTACCTTTAGCCCGCTCCATTAAAAACCTCATTGAGTGCCATCCGCATGTGTCGGTTGTGTCAGATTGTTGTTTTACTTGATTAACCTTCATTAATAAATAACTATCGGGGTGGCTTTTGTCAATTAGTCGTTTCATTTGTTGTTGAAAGTCTTCCGTTGGTTGGTAAAGTGCTAATGGGTCATAGACTTCAACACTCCTGTCTTTATCCAGACTTACCCATATAGCAATCCAATGAGACCCCGCTTGTTTGTGATTGTCCAAATTCATAATAAATCCGTATCGCTTTCTGCTTCCGGGCTTCAACTTATAGATTTCATCACTGGCTATTGCTCCGAGATACCATCCATATTTTTTCATTATGTCGTCTATTTCATTAGTCATTAATCCCCGCCCCTCACCTTGTAATAGGACCTGCTCCTGCTGTTGCTCTGGTGTCTCATCTTGCTGTTGTTGCTGCGGCTCCGCAGAACTTGTGCTCGTGGGTGGTGCTACATCTGTCGGTTGTGTCTCCTTATCTCCAACATGTAAATCTCCGTCACGTAAATCTCCGACACGTCGGAGAAAGGGATAGGGATTTACTGGTTGTGGATTTGTCATTTCTAATATAAGTTGTTTAGCATCTGGAGAATTTCAAAACGGGGTGGGTCTATTGGCGATAGAGTGCTATTTACAGGAGTTTTTTTTTCTTCATTCTTTTTGCTTTCATTTTTAGCAATCATTTCTGTTGTAAATTGTTCTAGTTTATCCCATCCATCTTCTGCCGATGATATGTTTTCAGTGATTTTTTGTGTGTATAACCATCTCTTTAAACTAGTGGCGTAGTCGTTTGAACCTTTGTTTTTTATTATAGGGATATTAATGCCTGCTTTTTTAAGGTGATTTATTATTGTATTATTTTTCATTTTTTGACACGTTTTTTTCTCGTTTTCTCGGAGAACATTTCATCAATAATTCTTCGTCTCTTTTCTTCTTTCAAATCTTTTTCTTGTTTATTTACTTTGTCAGTTATATCAGTTATTTTTGGGGAAGATGTAGTTGCGGTTTTCTTTGGTTTATTTGTAGTTGAAGGGGGATTAGGGTTCGCTATAATAGGCTGTGCAACTGGAGCAGTCAATAATCCCTGTCTATGTCGTTGTTCTGCCTGTAGTTCATGAATAAGTCGTTGTTCCTTTTTCTGTTCCCTAGATTTTTCTTCCTGTCTTTCCTTAATCTCCGCAAGTTGTTTTTTATGTTCCCTATCCATTGTTTCTTTTAGTTCCTTAGCATCGGCTTGGATTTTTCTTTCTAGCCTCTTCTTGTCCTCTTCTAAATCCTCCCTTTTCTTCTTTTCCTTTTCTTCCTCGTCATGTATTAAATCGTATTTCCTTTGTAAGTTGCTTTGTATCTGGTTTCGGTTCTCATGTTCAAGACGATTGAAATCAGATTTGATTATTTTTTCTCTTGGTTTGCGACTAGCCCTTTGCGGCCTCGGCTTACCAATATATTTCATAAAAAGTTTAACGATTTGTAATGTGCTTAAATCATTTGTTTTCTTACCAAAATTAAGATAATATTTTTTACCCTTCTGGATAATATACGGCCTCCCGCTCTTATTTCTATAAACTCGTGGTGGACGGACTTTTGCCTTTTTCACATTCTTAGTCTTAGCCGAACCCATTATATTATCAAAAAAATATTTCTAGAAACAAAAATATCTTCAACGGAACTTAGCCCGCTTGCGGGGCAGTTGATGAAACATGTTTTATCTAAACTTTACAGCACTTCCTCGTTGCTTACCATACCCAAGTTTTGCGGCAGTAGCACTAACACTACCAGCGTAAGGCACCCCAACACTACTCAACGCCCCCGCAGTCCTAGAGATTACCTTATTATCGCGAAGAAATTTATTAACAGCCAAGGCAGTTTTTCCGACCTTAGCCCAGTTAATCTTTCCTCCCTTTTGACCACATCCCTTCTTCTTTGATAATCTCGGACTTGTCCGAGATACTTTTTTCCCTCCCTTCTGTGGCATTGATGGATTATATCCAATGTTATATCCTGATGGTTGTGAAATTATCACTGGTGATACTGGCATATATAATACAGAAAAATAATTAATTACAAATTTTTATTTCAACCGATAAGCAAAGTTTTTTCTTAACTCATCATCAACACTTGAAACATAAAGAAAATTAAATCTCTCCTTTGTTGCTTCGTGATACTTTTGAAGAAAGTAATCAAAATCAAAAGATAAGTCTAAGTGTTTATACACGAGTTCCATTTTATCCTGAGACTGGCTTGGAAAGATTAATAGATAATCTAACTGCTTAATGGCTTCTGGTCGTAGGTCGTTCAGATACTGACTAGACATAATCACCTTTGATTTATAGTGTCTGTTCTTTTTTAACAAATCGCTTACGGACTTGTCTCTTAATCCGCTTCCTAAATCATCCAAAACAAAAACAACCTCTGGAGAAATATACTTGCTCGGTCGTTCTTTTGGTGCTTCATTTGTCTGTTTCTTTTCTTTTCCGAAATAAAGAAATTGTGGTTTCTCTATTTCCTCTTTGTCTTGTTTTACTTCTCCTTCTTGCTCTTCGTCCTGTTTATTCAGTTTGCCCAACTCGTAATCAATAATATTCACACCATCCGATTTAAGAAAGGTATATACCGCCATCGGGTTTCCCCTGTTCTTAAAGTGCTTTACCATTGCTTTATAAATGTAGTCCTTGTGAATTGTTGAAGCGATAATGACAATGCGGGTTTTTCTGTCTGTAGTCCGTTTCAGTATTTCAAAGAGTGCTGTTGTTTTCCCGCTCTTCTTACGGGCAAGTAGAAATATGTTAGCATACGGCTCATTGAATAATTTATAACCTTTTGCTTTTTTATCTCCGTTTCCATCCTGCTTCACAGGTTTCACCTTGACATTGTTTATTTTCTCCATCCTATATTCTACCCTACGAATTCCAAACACACAACAATTCGCCCCGCTAAATTTCCTGTGTCAATATTTCCGCTGTCGGTTTCAAGGACTTTAAATGTATATTGTCCGTCTGTCCATCCGACGACACCCAAATTATAACCGAGATTTGAAATGTTTGCTATATTACTATCCGCGAATGTTCCAATAATTCCAATTCTATCCATGTAAAGAATTCTGGTTTTCGTCTCTGTCTGGTCGTTCATATAGTGGATAAACTTAACATTCATTTTGGTGGGTGTGAATGACATTTGGATATTCTTATTAAATGTTTTGCTTCCTCCCGCAAAATCATTGCTCAGAAAAATAATCTTTTGGTATTTGAACTCACTCATAAAGTATATAATATAATATATAAAAATCTTTGAGCAAAAAATATACAAATGTTAATAATATTCTTGTTTATGTGGTCTGTGTTAGGTCGGACTGCCTGCGACTTTTACTCTCGGATAAGCGAAAAAAAGAATGAGAGTTGTGCTTATTGTATAAAGCAAGGAATAGAAAGTAAATTTAAATGTGTGTATAAGCCAATGTCAGATTGGTGTATTAGTTTTGATGAAGCCCTGCCGTTAATGTGTTCTAGTTCCGATATCTGGTATAAAGTTCATTTGTATGAATGTAATATTTAATTTTACTTTTTGGATGAAGAAGGTGATGGAAGGCAGATGCCGATAAGCAAGGTCAAAATACCCACATAAGTATTAGCAACCTCGCACGGTAAGTTCTTTTCAGATAGCCTCACGATACAAAGGGTTATAATAGCAATAATGATACCCATTTGAAA
The DNA here is from genome assembly GCA_019918135.1 of Paulinella micropora. Classification (NCBI taxonomy): domain Eukaryota; phylum Cercozoa; class Imbricatea; order Euglyphida; family Paulinellidae; genus Paulinella; species Paulinella micropora. The sequence continues at coordinate 7,442 of WBZZ01003700.1, read as the reverse complement.
TAAGTATTTAATAAGTCGGCTGTCGGTTGGTCTGTTTTTTATACAACAACAATTCCAGTTATCTTCCAATTCGTGCTCTATTTTTTTTCCTCAGTTTTTAGTTCTACTTCAAGAACACGGGACTTTAATTCTGGAGTTAGTTCGCCATCTATTTCAATGACTGGCGGTGGTCTATGAAATCTAGTTGTATTATTGCTGGACATTTGAAAAAACGACTGCTCTAATTTCTGCTAATTGATTTGCTTGGTCTTGTAGTATATTCATAAGATTATTATTTTCTTTTTCTAAATTAATCACCCTATCTCGGACATGTCCGAGATTATCCGCCATATGTTGAAATCCGCTTACCAATATTGGTATAAAACTTGTATATGTTATGCCTTCAAGGTAGCCTTCTCCATCATCCGCTTTTATTCCGCTTTCGGATACAAATTCTGGAAATATTTTTTTAACTTCATCAGCAATAAATCCGTGGTTCTTTTTTTCTTTCTTTTCGTCTGATTTCCAATAATACGAACAACAATTTATCTTCATTAGTTTCTCACAACAATCCCCGCAGTCTAATGTGTTAATATCTGATTTTAGCCTCCTGTCCGAGGAGTTTGTCCAAGCACCATTTAGCGGAATATAATTATAACTACCAGACGGCTCGCTGTTTGTATTTGTAGTAGTCCAAGCACGGAGCAAACCAGTTGAAGATATAAGCACTCCATAATTCGTATATCCTCCTCATTTAAAATGTAGTAGCGGGTCGTTAGTATAAGTTGGTCTTTTTCGTATTAATAAATTACCGCTAGAAGTTGTTGGTAAAACTAACTCTCCCGACGTATTAATGTTAATCGCCTCATTCCAAGTTATATTATTTCCCGCTGTTGTTCCACTATTGTAATAAAAAGCAAGTTTGTTTGAGATTTTGTATATTTGAAAGTTTGAGCCAGAATTACTTGATTTCCAGTTTGAGCCGTCATAATAAGCATCAAAACTTATGCCTATATTGTCATGGGCCCAATTCATTAATTGGAATGTTGGATAAGCATCCGCCGTTGTTATTGCTTGTAAGTGTGCCCCTCCTATATTACTCGCCGTTCCGTATAATTCTAATCCTCCTGTCGCACCCGTGCCCTTTGTTGTATTGCCTATGATTATCGGCTTACCAGATGCTGTTGTTATTTTATCGCTCGTTGCCAATGTCGTTGTTGATATACCCGCATTTGCCGTTATCGCCCCACTCGCTGTTATTGCCTTCGTTGTTAATAAGCCTGATGTGCTATCAATTGTCATTGCGGTGTTAAATGTTATATTGCTTCCTACCGCTACTCCTGATGCATATTGAAAAAGGAGATTAGTGCCTTTGGCTATCATAAAATTTGAGGTAGCAGAACTTGACTTATCATTAACCGCACCATCCCAATAACAATCAAATTTTAATGATATGTCGCTATGACTATTGTTAATTAATTGAAAACAAGGATAATTTGGGTCGGCCGTTATAAATGCTTGTATATGTGGTCCTGCTACACCAGATGTCCCGTATAATTCTAATCCCCCCGTGTATGCTGCCAATCCTCTCGTTGTTCTTCCCAATATCAATGGTTTATCTTGTGCGATCGTTATTTTGTCGCTCGTTGCCAATGTCGTCGTTGATATACCCGCGGTTGAAGTAATTGTTGTTCCCGTTATTGTTCCTCCATTTGTTATATTGTTTGAATTCATATCCAAAGCACCATAAAACCGCATACCGCCAGCATTGTTAAAACGGACGATGTCAGATGAAGCACTTTTATTATCCAAAAGTTTTGAAATATAAAGTCCCGCCCCTTTTACATCAGATGCTACATTCGTAAATACATAACCTCGTTGGTTCGCGGTTCCACTTGTAGCGGTATTTAGAGTAAATAAGAAATACTGATAATCTCCTGATGTCTGTGAAAAGAATATATCTCCTCCATTTTGGTTTAATATCCTCGCCCCATTATATGTTATATTTCCACCATTAGTGATAGTTTGATTATTAAAATCAGCATTGTTCGTTAAAGTTAGATATTTTATCACAGTGCTCGCACCATTAAATGTTTTACTTCCTCTTATTGTTTGGTCTCCTGTTAGTTTTACATTTTGCCCGTCCAATGTGTCCGCATACCCTTTTGTCGCTCCGTCTGTTGATAATGTCGGAGTTCCAAGGTTGGCTATTTTGCTACTATTACAATCTAGCCCCGAAGCATTTACCCAACCGACAATCGCCCCATCAATAATGAAACTTATTTTTTTCGCATTTATTTCAAAGTTATAATTTACACCAGTGCCCATATCAAGGCATCCGATAGTTCCTATATTGGCTGTGGAGTTAAAAACCACGAATGTTCCTTTTGTTGTCGCATTCGTTGAATTTCCTGTTATTTCAAGGGCACTGCTATATGTCTTAATTCCTGCTATGGTTTGGTTTCCTGTTAGTTTCACATTTTGTCCGTCTTTTGTATCAACATAACTTTTGTTTGCTCCGTCCGTTGTTGCTGTTGGTGTGGCTAAGTTTGTTATTTTGTTGTTATTCAAAGATAGTGTAGTGCCTGTTGCAGTTATAATTACATTATTACCTGAATATAACTCAACATACGAACCCGTTATTTGTATCGGATAATAAGTCGCAGTTGCTATTTTTTGTGCGGCAATCATTCCTATATTTGTCGCTGTATCAAAGGCAATACCGATACCATCAAAAGCGGTTGGAGCAGTAGCACCCCGCACTTCTATTGTTGAAGTAAATTTTTTATTCCCTGCTATGGTTTGGTCTCCTGTTAGTTTAACGACAGAAGTATCAAGAGTAGAAACATACGAGATTTACATTTGTTATTGAAAATCCACCCATATTTAAACTACCCGTCATAGCCGTTGTTCCGTCCTTTGCTAGTTTGGTATCGGTATATGCTTTTGTTGAAGCATCGCCATCGTAGAATGGCGCGGGCAGTCCGCTGATTGCTGTCGTGCTGTTAAAATTAAAAACATTGCCAGTTAATGTTATCCCACCCCCTGTTGTTGGAGCAAAAAGTATGGACGAGCCGACAATAGTTAGTGGATAGCCCGTTGCTCCATTTGGCTCTGCTGAATAGATAGAACCTATATTATTGTTATAGTTGAAGAACAGCCTCCCTGTGTTTAATGAATTTGAGTCTTTTATACCCAAATAAGTAGTAAATATTTTGTTTCCTGTTATTGTTTGGTCTCCTGTTAGTTTAACGACTGCGGTGTCAAGAGCCGAAACATCAACACCATCAACAAGATTAACATTTGTAATTGAAAATCCTCCCATATTTAATCCGCCCGTCATATTCGCAGTTCCATCCAATCTGAGAAATGGTGAGTTTGTGTTTCTCCATTGCCCAGTGCTGTAAATGAGCAGTTGGTTATCGGTAGGGGTGCCTGTTATGATTACATCACTTAAAGCATCTATTGATTTAGTTGCTATCCTTGTGTCAAAATCTGTATTAGCCCTTGCTGTGGTGTAGTATAAGTTAGTTCCTTCGGTTAAGTTGGTTGTGCTCTTTGTTGCTAATTGAGTGTCAAACCTAGCATTAGTATAATATAAATTGGTGCCTTCGGCTAGGTTAGTGGTTGATTTAGTAGTTAGTCGCGCATCAAACCTACCATCAGTATAGTATAGATTAGTGCCTTCTTTTAAGTCCGTCGTTGATTTTAAAGCCAACCTCGCATCAAATCGTCCGTCGGTGTAATAAAGATTTACGGGGTCAGCATCTTCTGGCACCCTATCTGTGTATAAGCCCACTATGTTTGTGTTGGTAAGGTCTAAGTTTTTTATGTCTAGACTATCAACGGCGATTTCTGACAAGCCCAAGAGTGATTTATATTGCGACATATTATATTAATAATTATTAAAAAATACTAAAATATATTAATCTTAGTATAGAATGCCGTCCGCTGAAGCAAGTCGTAAGAACTGGGGTAGTGCTGTGGAGGGAATAAAAGCAAAAGCGAAACAACGAAAGATGGAGCATGCTAAAAATGTATTAGCACAATACCGAAATGCTGTAAAGCAAGAAGACGAAGATATGGAGGAACGAATAAAACAAATTGAAGAAAAGAACTTGGCTAAGGATATTATTACTGAACATGATAATGATAGCCCAGAGGAGAAGAGTGAGAGTGAGGACGAGGTTGATTTCACTGATATCATTGCAGAAAAGATGGCGAAAATGAAAATCAAAAGAGCGAAGGCAGAAACTAAGAGAGCGAAGAAGAAACCCGAGCCCCAGCCTGATGAAAGTGAAGAAAGTGAAAGTGAGAGTAGTGAAGAAGAAATCAAGCCTAAGAAAGGGAAAGGAAAAAAATCAAATATATCCGTTAATGTTTATAATCAATCTTCAGGTGCTAAGAAAGAAAAAAATAATAATGATGTTGAAAAATGTTTTCTCAAGTTTTAATCCCATTTATCTTTCATGTAATTTTTAAGCAAACTTTTTAATTTATTGTTAATTCTTCTTGTATCAATCATACGATATATAATATCTTCTAAATACCTTTCATCTTGTTCTTCAAACACTTTAATTCTGTCTATTAAGGTATTTCGCCTTTTACTAAAACTATTTCTAATTTTTTCAATTTCTGCAAAAGTTTCCTTCTTCGTTCCCTTTCTTACTTTCGCATAACGGATAGCACGAATATCATTATCATACTCAATTAAATCTTCATTTAGTTTTGCTATCTCTTTCTCTGTATCTCCGCTTAATGCGATGTCATTGGTTGATTTAATAGCGGATTGTTTTTTTTCTGTTAGTCTAAACTTAGGCGGTGGTTTCGTAGTTTTCTTAAATTTTTTCTTTTCCGATATCATCTTTCCATAATGTTCCATTAATTTAAGCAGTTCAGCCTTTTTTAATTTGCTAATTTTTGGACATCGTCTCCTTTTTTCTTCACCTAACACTTTTCTCAGGACTTTTACGGTCGGCATTATATATATAAAAAATATTTTCGTATTTTGTATAAATGGACTACAAACATACAATTATTAATACACAGAATGCGGATAGCCAACTTGAGGACACACCAACGGGAGAAGAAATAAAAAGGACAAAAGAAGAAGAAGCCCTTGAAATTCACCACCAGAAAAAGAACCCAAAAATATGGAACACGATATGGGTTGATAAGCCGTTAGACCAAGTTTTCTTAGACTTGGCGGATATGAGTAAGATAAAAGATAAGAAAGGCAATAAGGGCTATGCTTGGATGCTTGTTTGGATAGATTGTCATAGCCGATTTTTAATAATCATTCCGCTAAAAAATAAAACAGCGAAAGAAGTATATTATGCTTTGAAATCTATACCTTATAAACCAAAGTCAATTACAACTGACAGCGGAGGAGAATATAAAGGTGCTACTCGTGATTATTTTATTGAAAATGGAATTAAACACGATGTCGTTGAAGTAGGAGACCACAGAGCACTTGCGGTTGTTGATAGAGTGATAAGAAGTATTAGAAGGTGGTTAGACCTTTTATTTGAAACTAATAGAAATTTTGACTGGGTAAGTTATATTCAAGACTTGGTTAATGCTTACAATCATAAAGTTCATAGAGGAATTCAAGCCAAACCTGTGGATGTCTTTGCTAGAAGAGATAAAAATAAACAGACAATAACACGCGATAATTTAATTGACGACTATAGCATAGGCGATAATGTAAGAAAAGAAAATAAAAGGAATGTTTTTTCAAAGGGCGGTAAGACTTTCAGCAAAATTATTTATAAAGTCAAAGGTAGGAAAGGGTTTAAAATCATATTAAATAACGATGAGTTGGTAAGCCCCCGTGATTTATTAAAAACTGATTTTGATAAACCTGTTGATGAAGAAAAAGATATGAAGGAGCAGACCAAAGAAGTTATTAAAGAAAAAAAGACAAAAGAATTACTTAAGAGGGAAGACATCCAACCAGAGAATATCAGGACTTCAAAGAGAGAAAAAAAGGCAAAGGTAATATTAGATTTATAGGTGGCTGGTGGCTTAAATTCTAGAAATTCTATTTTCGGGAAAACCACCAGCAACACCCAGACAGCGCGATGTCTGGCTGTCTTTAGGCTTCAGACAAAAAATCGGAATTCTGTCTGGACAGGTTTTTTCATTTTTTCTTATTGTGTAATATATGTTTTCCGTCGGTGCTCAATCTCTATCTCCGACGTGTTGGAGATATAGGGCTCTTTTATGTCTTGATAAGTTCGCTCTTGATACCTCTGCTCCGCACTCACATTTTATTTTTTCGGTTGCTTTTTTGTTCCTTTGCTCTCTATTTTTTTGTTCGTATAATTGTTTAGAATTAGGTCTCAAATAGTCCTCCATTTTATAGTTTTATTTTTCGCTATTCTTTATAAGGAATAACGAAGCGGTTCGTTAATCTTTATTTTATTTTTTGAAGTAGAGGAAGAGAGATTTCTTTATTTTGATTGCTTGTATTGATTGAAAATTTGATTTCGTTATTTTGCTGTTTTGTGCTCTTGTATTGATTACACGGGAGATATGTCTAGAAGCCTTAATCGCCGTTAGTGTCGTGAATTTGAGGCACGAAAATTCATGACACGAACTGCGGTATCAACTACTCGACAACGCATCGTCGCATCGTCGCATCGTCGCAACATAAGGCTCTGGTAAAAACTTCAATGTGTTTTCAAAATGCCACTCCGCCTCATTTTTTCGTATCTGGTTTGTAAAAAGCCATCAAGTATTACCACTTTTTCCTTCACTGCGAATTTTTTCCTTCCATTTTCAATCGTTGCCACTTTTTCCTGTGTGAATTAGCTTAAAATACTCAGCACCACCAAAAAAAACTAATGATTTTCATTTAAGGATAAAGACAGAATAAGACATAAAAAGACAATGCCAGACTACAAGCAAGGAAAGATTTATGCTCTTCGTTCTCACCAGACCGACCAAATATATATTGGTTCTACATTAAATGAACTACATAAAAGATTATATGCTCATAGGAAAGACTATGAACATAAAAATAAGTATGTATCTTCTTTTGAGATTTTGAAATATAATGATAACTACATTGAACTTATTGAAATGTTTCCTTGTAATAACAGAATGGAACTTAGTAAGAGAGAAGGAGAAATAATAAGGCACACAGAAAATTGTGTCAATAAAAATATTGCAGGTAGAACTACAAAGGAATGGTGTGAAGACAATAAAGATTATATTAAACAATACAGAAAACAATGGAAAGAAAATAATAAAGAGGAAATAAAACAATACTTTAAGCAATGGAAAAAAGATCATGATGAAAAAATGAAGCAATACCAACTATCATACAAGCAACAAAATAACGATATATTAAATCAAAAAGCAAAAGAAAATATTGTATGTGAATGCGGGTTGTCTTACACTAGAAGAAATAAATCAACTCATCAAAAAGCAAATAAACATTTTGATAATCTAATTGG